>JAODJX010000043.1:13264388-13281081 GCA_026776945.1 Isichthys henryi
AAAACAGGCCAGAACTCCCAGCTGTGGGTTGTGTTACCAGGACGATACAACTGACAATGTCGATTTGGGCCCCTGGCAGAAAACCCTGCTTGAAACCTCAAAACATGTTTAGGTTAAAGCCATTCCTTACTAAACCCACCGTAAGGAACATTTCAATGTTTTTTTTCCCCAGCACCTATTACTAAGCTTAGACAAAACTACACTTTTTAAAGCTAAATTTTGCCCTGGGCCGCTCCACTGGATAAAACAAAAGCTCTCTGATGTCTCTGCTTCCCTTAAGCGCTGAATATGGTAAAGCCACCTTCAACTGTATTTACAGCCACAGGTGAGACAGGCTCATGGTCCTTCAACATTCTGGACGGTGTACATTGTTTGATTAGACTTCACTAATGTTTACTAAATCTTTATAAGTGTACATATGCAAATATACCCCCCTAGCTCAGCAGCAATGTAATGTTATCTTGACTCCCTCCTACAACTCCAGATGCAGAACCTCCCATGAATGGAATATCCCACGTTTAATCAAACCCTACCTTTCATCAGCTATACATTTTTGCAGCAAGTTATCCGGCAGTTTTACTTTTTATGCAAATCTACACTCTAATGGCCTACTCAATCTTATCTTTTGCGATTTCATTTCCTATTCCATCTACCAAACCATCACTCTGCAGTGATTTGCTGTGAAGCTCATTTTGTAATACCGGGTAGAAGGTTTAAGAAATTCTCACTGGATTGTTCACTGAAGTATATCCTCTCCCACTCTCTCTTCAAAATGATATTACTTACAATGTGTCAGTTAACACACTATCATAAAAGCGGCAAAGGGTCTAAGGGAAGCAAATTATGCAGCAAAAAGAAAGTCAACAAGCTATCGTTCTTAAGTCAACTCTGCACAACATAAGCTCTTCGTCAGCACAGCAAAATGGCAAAACAAAAAAGGGAAAATGTTCAGCTTTTCCTTAGGGTACCGTGGTCAGGCAAACTGCCATTGCGAAGTTTCCCATAGGGTGTGATACTATGTGCAGAGTCGGACATTTCAGGTCCAGAAAGTAAAAATCCAGACCAAGATTTTGTTTCAACTGACCAGTTGAGTATTCTGTGACTCTTTATACTCAACTGGTTGGTTGAAACAAAATCCTGGTTTGGATTTTTAGATTTTGGACCTGAAATGTCCGCCTCTGAATATATGCCCCATGATGGACTGCCATCCCATTTGAGGCATCCCCTGCCCAATCACGTTTATATTAAGGGAACATTCTGTCACTAAAATGAAATCTTTCCCCATGAAGCTGAATATTTTACTGGAGAAATTTAGGATAAGTAGCTTTATATCAGGTAATACAGTATAACGCACAATTTAAAATGTTCCTTAATTGTATAATGGAGCACAACGTAACTGTATGCTCAAAAGGTCACTCAAACATTCAATGCTAAAATACTAATTGCGAGATTAAAGGTTTAATCTTGGATAGCCCAAGTATTCATTTACATACCAGTTTGTTAGTTTAATAATAGCTAAACATTTTTCTAACCCATGGCTGGATTTCATCCAACCGCAGACTCACGTTGGGACAGTAACGGACCCTACAGTTACTGTGACCATATAATTCAAACAACATCCAGACGAAACGAAATCGAACAATTCGGCGAGAGCAGTCTGTCGCATACTCAAAGCTACACTGCCGCACCGCAACCCTAGAGGGCCCAGAATATTTTTGATGTAGCAGACCCACATACAGAGGACAAAATAATCGAATTGCGGGAAGTATGCGAGTCATTTTAATAAAGGAGAAAACAGCTCTTTTAAAATGGTAGTTACTCTCCTTCCAAACAGCCACTATTGGTTTAATAGGAAAGCCAACAATTTACACGACAGTTACTCACTAACAAAACAAATGCAGTCCATGGCAAACATCATATGGTTACCACATTTACTATTAAAAGAAATACAAAGATACACATAATAATTCAAACTATTTAAACTGCGGTACAGCGCAAACCTGCCAGTAACTGGAAAATTAGTCTTGTTGACCAACCCTGTGGCGTCACATTTATGTCAGCCAATTGTGGACAATGGGTGGGATCAGATCAAACGAAAAAGTTTACCTCGGATACCCTGTACAGGGCGTGTGCTGAAACGGTTTAGCATCGTGGTAATTATGGCTCACATGAAGTCATTTTACTAAAACGCCGTCGATTCCATCAGGAGTATAGTGTCACCTTTAAAAGCCCCTGCCGTAAAGCTTATAGCAACTTTCTGTCCTTGATCTTTGCAGCCAGGTTACTATCTGCAGCAACATACAGCTTCTATTTAATAAACAGGCTAAGCCCCAATTCAGCACTATAATAAAACTGAGAAAATGACCCAAAAAAGTACTTATATTTATTTTTTAAATACAAGCACTTAAGAACATCGTTAGGTGCAAATGCAAGAACATCACCATTACTGATCTCTAAGTCAAGTCATTCAAATTAAATAATGTAAACCAGAGACAGTTAGGTGACCAATTATCACGACATCAGCCATTTTAAGGTTATTTATTTATCATTCAATGATGTTCTCCCCATATAACTAAAAAAATTCAAGTCCACAGCTGGTCTAGCTCCTTCACAGAGCTTTCCCATAATGACCACCATAATGAATCACAATCCCAACATTCCATAACACAGAACTCATCCACACTTCATGCAAACATTTTAGGTTTCTCATCCCGCGCTGGCCGCACAGCTGTAATGAGAGGAGTCAATGTGATGCACGGCATCGCGCATAAATTAAGCCAGTTCTATCACGACTCCGGGAACCGAGGGAATTATGAAAAAGCGGCGAATGATTATATAAAGTGCTGCCCTGTTCTACTGTCCTGGTTTTAGACTAAATAGAAAATCATTTTAATGAGGGAACATGCAGTTAAAAAAAAAAAAAAGGAAAAAGAAAAAATCAGCTTGATTGGAGATTCTGACCCTCATACCAAGACAACCCAGGAGGAAACTGCAGTTTGAGGGGGAGTTCTGCACAACACTGCATGTCAAGGTATTTGTTTTATAGACTGATCTTCTAGTGCCGTTGCTCTGCTACCAAATTTGGGAACCTTGACTGAACTATAATAACCAGCACCTTTAATACTTTTCTGACAGGCCAAATAAAGACTGGTATTGAACTCAGGTGACTAATTCATTTTCATGCATAAATGAACAACTGTAGAAAATTATTCTACATTTCCTCAAGCTTGATATTTTACAAATTAATATAAAGTACCAAAAAAGTCACTACTTTGCCCACTATCTAACTGGAGTGTTACACAACAGGCAGAGTTCAGCCTGGAGTTCTATAATGTACTCATTTCATAACTTCTTCAACGAAGTTATATAGCTGTTATAGTTATATATGTCATCACTTGTATGTCTTTTTGAAAGAGTCCAGGTACTGGACGACAAATGAAGACTGAAAATGTGCATCAGTAGAGGAGTGTTGTAGTACTCGTGCCCTGTATTGGTCTCAAAAACAGTTTTTCACTGACTTGGAACTGAAAGCATTTCTACTTCATCTTAAATTGGTCTCGGACTATAGCATGAACGGTTCGGACTCGTAATTTTAGAGCGAGATCCAAGGTCAATTCTTTTTCAGCCCAGGGTACTTAAAATGAAAAAATAAGAAAATGAGAAACTTCAATAAACTGTCAGTAAGGGACACTGTTTGAGAGCACATATCAGCCTATCATATCACAGAAATGAACGCAATTCCAGCCAAACATATGGTAGTCTTTTAAGAACGTAGGATCGATCCTCCAACTCCCCGCTCTGCAAACTGGAATATGCTTACATTTCAATTCGAATACTTAAGGTCATTAAGCAAGTCGGGCAAAAATCATATGTAAGGACAGAGTGTGTGCACGTTTAAGCACCTTGGGACCCTAGTTACAGCCAATATAACCAATAAAAAGTCACTTTGACTTATTTGTAAGTAGAACTCTTACATATAGGTTTTTACACATCTGTCACCCTGAAAAGCGACTCGAAAATCAGATTAGATTAGCAGTGGTATAATGTTGGATATTTTTGATTGAAAACTAAGGTTTGAGATCAAAGGATTGTCATGCTTAAACAACACAATTTTGTTTTCAATTATTAGCAGAGGGGATGATAATAGTAAGTAAATATAATCAAAACAATGGTCTCGAAAACGGACATTATTTTTCCATTGTCAGTCTTGACTCGGTCTCGACTACCCCAAAGTCTCGGTCTGTACACAATAAGGTCTTTGTCTCGAATTGGACTCAATATAGGGGGCCTCGTTCCCATCACTGCCCTCTCAGCAGGGCGTCAGGTATACACAAAACAAAAACTAATGGCGAGAACGTGTCCCAGCTAACATAATTCAAAGAATCACCACTACCCCCTCCCCCCCCATATTTTTTCAAGAACCAAATACATGCATGATACAGAATAACCATATTCTTTATTAATCTGAAAATGGAACCACTCACATGTCTCTATAATGTTTTAGCATATTTGCTAATTAACTTATGTATTTACCCCAGAGAAGCCATCACTGAATAAGTTCTTCACTTCATCTATTCTCTTCGTATGTACCCTTAATAATAGTGCAAGATTATGCCCCAAGTTACCCTGAAGATCTCCTAGTTTCCTGCTAATTAATTTAGTCTCGCCTGTGTTTTCATCTTATTTTACCGTCTCATGGATGTACCGTTTAATATGTGCAGTTTCTGACACGAAGACTAAATTTTACAGATAAAGGTTAAGTTGCTCACCTGTAAAAAGATATACAGTATTCATTTGAACAGAAGGAATGAATACTGAATGAAAAAGGTCCGTGCTCCTCACTTCCTAGGCTGACCATACATTCTGGAATGTTCCTTTGCCATCTAAAACGCCGATAACTAATTCTCCTAATCGAAGTTATTGCGTTTTTTTTCTGCAGCGAGTCTGGCCCTTAATAATGAGCTTCAGGCAGCCTGTCTGTATACACGACAAGACAGCTGCAGGGGCGATATCTGCATGTCTCACACACCAGCCGCATATGTGTGCAATGCAAATACTTTACATGCGTTTTAAAGCTCCTCATACTGCGTTTGCAATATTGGTCTGCGCTGATATTTAATTTCAAGTCTACGAATGAGTATAATACAGCTGAAAAAAGGAACTGCTAATCAAAGGAAACACGGCTGCTTGCGGATCACATCACTGGAACGTTTATGGACGTTTATTATTTTCAACGATTTAACAAGCAATAGCATCATTGCTGTGAACGCCAGAACTTCGTTAAAGTCGTGAGTCAAGTCGTGAGACACCCACCACCTCTATGAAAATAAAAACGGGTATCCATTTTCTGTACGGAAATAATACGTCTCGTTTTGCTGGCCGGCGCATTGTGCTGATATTTACGAACTGCATGAAGCTTTATAGCGAAATTAACACATGGACGTGCAAAAATCTTGGGCGCAACGTGAGAAGCCGTTGATGGTGGACTGAAAATAATAATGGCCGCAAGCAGCCCGACACGGACGTCAAAAAACACGGTAATCAACTATCAAAACAGTTCCACCTTATTTAACAAAAAAAAGCCATTTTGTCATTTGACAAAACCGGTACATTTTAGCCCAAAATATATATGCATACACGCCTGCAACAGTACCCACGATGTAGATGGAAATGCTAATCTCATGTTAAACTTGTTACATGTATACGTTTTTAGATCCAAAACGAACTATTTTGGTCTGATATTGTACTCCTTTCACGTCATGTAAAGACCATAACACATAAAATACTACTAGATAGAGTAAAACGTGTTACTTGGCTACTAATATTTAGAAAGTTGCGCCGTGAAAACGGCACATCTGTCATGGATATTAAATTTATTAATTATAACGAATCGATAACGTGATACCGCCGCACTAACCTACCACGCGGGCATCGTCAGTATAACCAGCTCGAGACCAATGCCGCGAGGGTTCGGGATAAGCAGCCCGTGCGCGATCTCACATCCCGGGGCTCGCGCCATGAGTAGCAGCCTAGCTAAACGGCTGCACGGCAGAGCCCAGACGGCAGTAAAGAATAAGTCACCGTCTCGGCAGCCCGACGCCACCCGTACGGCTGGGCCGCACTGACACGACGAAAGCGGCTCCAAGCAAGTTATAAGCACACATGGAGACCTGCAACAACAAACACCGTGACTTATAACACACGTCGGAGGGCTCGTCAACTTGGTTACTATACCTGCAGTGGCGCCACTTAACGCCCCGGCTGCCTTAAATTCGTTATATGCAATACTGTGGCACATTGAAACGCCATGCACACCTTAGTATGCAATAACAATCGTAAAAGCATTAGTTACTCCTTACCATCGTGCCGATCTGAAGTCTACTTCTGGCGGGATAATACTAATTAGTATTAAATGTGAGTAAGTGTAATCGATGCTTTCTGCAGGCAGCTCGTTGTAGGATTTGCTTTGCTCGCCTTCTCTCAACTGATGACGGATTCACTGCAGTGGCTCCAGTAGAACCGCAGGGAGGGGAAGAGAAGCGGAGGTGGTTGTGTTGGTGTAGAGAGGCTGAAGTGAAAGGAGGGGGAGGTGCAGTAGTACAGTACATCCGGGTGTTTTCCATTCGGGGTCCATTTGTGCTTCTTCGTCCAGTGCATGCATATGTTTATATGTGATCGTTTGATCATTTTCTTTGCGTATAAGAAAGCTATAAGAACATTTTTAGATTTGTTTTTTTTTCAGCTAACATGTGACAGGCACGGTGTCGTATGACATTGCAAATAACGATAAAAGCACAGGCTCATAGGTATACATACTTAATGCATGTATGTATATAGTTCGTGTGTGTTTAATTTAGAAGAAAATATGATAATAATAATAATAACTGAATATAACTGAGTTATATTATTCACAATCACAATACTTACAAGTACTGCAGTTACACTAGCCTCAGTAACCACTTTCTATGCATCTTTTTTTTTTTGGCGTTGTTTGATACGTGTATTGCTGCTCGTGGTATTAAATGGAGGCATGTGATCATAGAAAGAAATTACCGTGCGGATTGACTTATGTGATAAGCGCTTCGGTTTATTGGGGCGAAGTAACCCATTACTCAAGCATTTTCTGGATGGGATGCAGCTCCGTAGACGACCTAAGTTACTTCGTGCTTTTGACCAGTACTATGTCCAGTAATATGTAACAATGCATATAATTACTATCTGAGCGTGGATGTAGCCAGAGACACTGGAAACTGAAATAGTGTAACATACAATACAGCATCACTTAATACGGTCTCGGCTGTTCTGATCTACAATTTAAGAGCATGGTGCATTTTTGTATTCCTGAAATGTCTGGTGTTGATTGGCACATCTTATTTTAATTCGATGAATCGCTGCGCTGGCAGTGGTTCCCCGCTTGTAGTGCTCCCTCTTGTGGTAGCTTCGGTAATTGACAGTGAAGAGATGCCGAAATTCACCGTTGTTTGGCGATCTGTGAAGGCACTGAAAAAAACCCTAATTTCAGTCACATTGTGGTCATATGCCTTTTTAGTCTTAAAAGTGAAAACCATCAAATAATGCATATTTTGTTGTAGACAATTTAAGAAATGTTTTCAGTTTAGGATAGTAATGAGTCTGGGGCTTATTGCGGAAAGTACAGGGCAGAGCTTTTAGACGGTGCCGGTCCATGGCAGAGCACATGCTAAGGGCAGTTTAGAAACTGCACATTGTTTAATTGTGGTAACCTAAAAACATCGTGAAAACATGTCTGGGCAAGAATCACAAGGAAAACAAAAAAAAAAACTGAAGGCATGAGGCCACATTCTTACCCTTATAGCGACCGTGCCAACCACATGCAAATGTTTTGATAAAAAAATAAAATAAACATGTAAAATTGAAAAACATTCCTCACAGACTTGCTTGTATAGCATCTTTAGGATTAGCATATCTAGTGTGGGCAGCCATTTTACATCAGGATATCATCGCTGGCACACGATTCCATGAGGGGGTGAAATAAAACTTGTGTTCTGTGTAATGTGAGACTGGTGCATTCATGGCATTAATTGAATCACATAACAGAACAACGTGAAGTGCTAATATACGTTTGTTTTATGGAAGAAAGAATAATTCTGTGGTTCACTGATGTATCAGTTCTGGGAAATGGGACTTTAAAGTGTAAAAGATCTCAGAGGAACGATTGAGAACAACTGTTTTATCAGTAGATACTAGAACTGTTAAGGAACACACTTTCAATGCTGCTTATTAAAACTATTTCAAGTGATGTCAAATGGGATATTATGTCATACCATCCTTATACAGGTATACAGTGGCACAAAAGAGTGCCCCCTCCAGGACCATGGTGCAATATACAACAGCATTGATGGAGGAGGGTTACCGCAATACCTGAAGTGCATAACTTAAGACGAACACAGGGGAGCTGGACACAAGGGTTTGTATACATCGTGCGACGTGTGTGTATGTAAACAAGGAGTAAGAGGAGAGTACCATAATGAATGGAAAAACTGCTAAATCGACTAATGAACATAAAAATAAAGTTACTGGTGCCAGTCTGTGGGGGTGAGTAACCTCAGGAACAGGGAGGGGGTAATGTGAAAAGCGGGGGTTATTTATTTATATAGTGTCCTGTCAGATGTTTTTGCTGAATCCCAGACAGAAGCAGGACGAAGAGTCCATGGGAAGAATGGGAGGATTTGTAGAGTTTAAGCTATGAGAGCCAATGGCAATAATCCTGCAGGTTTAGTCCTGGTGGTTCTCCCTGGTTTTCCAGTCTGCCTTTGGTGCACCGTATCCTCGAGGCACCCATTTAGTCAGTAGCCCCTTTGGTTACATGTTTCCGGCAGCAGATGGTCCAATGGTCTTAAGGATTGATTGTGCACCGGTTCAGGCTCTGCTTTGGTCGCTGAAAGTCAATAGACGTATTTAAACTAAGAGTTCGAAGTGCATGTCATGACGGATTCCAATTGGATGTCAGGTATGGGCATAAAATGAAATGCATTGGATTCAAAATATGCAAAATACCCGCAAAATGTTAGCTATGGGTGGGGGTCTATACTGGCGTACATGCAGTATGAGACCACTACTGTGAGGGTAACATGACTGTGCTCACACTAATGACTGTATCACCAAGGCTGGTGTGGAGCGAGTTTTTCCACTTGCACTGGGGAAAGATGAACTGCTGAATGACTCACTAGTCTGAAGTGATTGAATTCTTATGGCTTTTAAGATTTATATTTAAGTTAGATCTGTATACATAAGCTATATATGTACGTAGAATCGGTAGAAAAACAAGATGTTGACAATGTAAAATAATACTGACGACAAAAAATTTAAGCTGTATGGTGTTCAACCGACCATATCACACCATATATCCTAATATATAACTAAACTGTCCACTTATTGAATTCATGCATGAGCAAAGGTGAAAGCTTGGTAATTACCCTGGTTTAATATACTTCCCTTTTTATATTACTGTTTCACACTGGATAAAACCAACTGATGACTACAGTGTACCGTCATTCCAGCAGCAGTGAGTCTGAGCCTCATTTCATAGGGCAGAAGGCAGGAGAATACTGTGGATGGAATGCAGGAAATGCGCGCGCATGCACGCACACACACGTTTCTGTTCACTCATTGTCAGGACTGTCCATTCATTTCTATAGGAAAAACCCTAATTCCAGCAATGACAACCCTAAGCCCTCCCCAGCCCTAACCTTAACCTTAACCCTAACCCTAACCCTAACCTTAACCATACGTAACCAAACAAAATGCACGACTTTTGCCGTTTTTGTTTTACCTTTTTGATTGCATTCACAGATCTTTGTGGGGACCCAAAACATGGTCCCCACAATGTCAAAAGCAGGTTTTCATAACATTGTGGGGAACATTTAGTCCACACAAACTAATATAAACCTAATCTATACACACACACACACACACACACACACACTTTGGGCAACTGTACTAAATCTAGTACTGTACTATACTAAATCTTTCTTTTCTTTCTTTTTTTCCGTCTTTCTTTTTTGTCTTTCTTTCTTTATTTATTTTTTCTTTCTTTCTTTTTTCCTGTCTTTTCTTTCTTTTTTCTGTCTTTCTTTCTTTTTTTCCTGTCTTTCTTATTTCTGTCTTTCTTAAATTTTTTCCTGTCTTTCTTTTCTTTCTTTTTTCTGTCTTTATTTCTTTCTGTCTCTTTCTTTCTTTCACCTTCAGCATACCGTCATTGTGATAACTATTGTTGCTATTGTAATTGCACTGATCATTGCATTTCACATATAATGCCATGCTCCACTAATTGCGTGCAGAAAGCAGCCTCCTGAAGAAGATTGTTCTCTTTAGTGAACTGTAACCAGGTGCAATGCATGCACAAAATGACTATGACTGTTTTAAGGATGCAATGGGGACCAATCAGAAACCACAGACTTTGTAAAATGGGTGTGTAACCTTGAATGCAATCAGACAGCATTTATGCAGAATTATCGGTCCCTGGGGTGACATGGTTGCCATGTCTCTCCAGGGTCGGGGATGTGTGCTCTCCTGGTTTCCTCCTCCATATATTCAGGCTAATTGCTTTGAACTGACTATTCTATAGGTATATGTACATGCCCTGCAATATAGTGACACTCTGCCCAGCAATAGGCTCCAGGCCCCTCTGCATCCCAGGACAGTGCTGACATGTGAATGTATGATTGCTCCAGGCATCTGGCGCTGTTTTCTCAACTGCACGTCGCTTTGGATAAAGACATCGGTTAAATAAATTTAAATATGACCGTAGCAGAGGGGAGGAATTTAACTGCCATATTTAATGCTTTCAATTTCATGGTCAAATGATCTCAACATTACCTGATCACTACTATTAATATATAATTTTATTTACTATTTTAAAATAACCCTAAACCCAAACGCAAGAATTACATTAAGATTGCTGAACAGCCTTTAAGGACAGGTTTGTTGAAGATGCTTTCCATGTATATGTAGCTACCAATTCAGTACTTGATCATAGTTGGTATGTTTTCTTGATTGAAACCATCAAGCTATGTGTGAAGGAAGAGTTTGCTGGCTGAAGTCATTTGAGACAAATATATAATTCGTTTTCCATTTAAAGTACTTCCTTGTGGGTTTTCACTAATTAGTTTACCTCCAGATCCAGGACCTCTGCAATAAAAAGTACTGCAATGTGCTGTAAATACTGTAATGTACTGAAACCAATTAGACACGATCTCTTATCAGCTACAGTTTCTGTGGACAATGTGGTGGGTTAAACCATCAAGTGAAAACAGGGGGAGTGCTTTCTGCCTTTGGGGCAAGTAGTACCGCAGCAAATCGCAGCACATCAAATGCCTGTCACTGTCTGGGCATGTTATGCTCTGTATCACAGACAGATGTAACTCTGATTCTTCCCAAAGACTGCTGCTGCTTCTTATCATATCCACAGGGCAAGTTGTCCCAAGGAAGTACATACACAAAATCTACTTTGAACCACAACAATGCTTTGCATGACATCCTTGGGGCTTTTTGTGAAAAGTGTCAAAGAGGGAATCATGTTTAGAAGCTTCTGCTAGAGGTTTGGCAGGTATATTTTATTGGTCCACAAGGGGGAAGGGATGGTGAGTTTTAATAAGGAGATTTAAAATTCTCTTGTACCTCACTATCTTATCTTTTATTTCAAATATGTGTATACACTCAATGGCCACTTTACGAGGTAGACCTCGCTAGTACGAGGTAGGACCAAATTTTGCCTCCAGAATTGCTTCAGAGCAGCGGCTCGCTACAGCACTGTTGTCTCGCGCTGTTATTTTTGCGCTTGTGGTCTTCCTGTCAGCTTTATCAAGTCTGGCCGGTCTTCTCTGACCTCCCTCATTCAGAAGCGGTTTTCAGCCACAGGGATGCCACAGACTGGGTGCTCTTCGTTCACGAGACCATCCTCTTGTAACTCTGCAGTCACTGGAGGAAGATGCGGGAGCCACCGTGTTTGACACCAACAACCACAACATTTTTAAATTTGCTTAGATGAGACATCAAGCTAGTCAAACAGTAAGTGAACTGCTCGACCTGGCCTGTTTCCATGCTGCGTGTATTCAGTTACAGCCACGTTATTGGCTGTTTAGAGGAGCAGAGCAAGCTGTTTGCATTAACAAGCAGGTGTGCTTAATTAACTGTACGCTGGGTGTACTTTCATATACTATACACATACAGATTCTAACAGATAATTGTCCCCCCCCCAAAAAAAAAACATGAAGGACATGAAAGAGTGAAGAAATACTCTGATTCAGGGGCATCTTTGGCAAACAGTGCTGTATCACATGCACAAATAAACATATCTTTAATTTACTGTTTTTGGTTCAATCCATTGATTAATTAATCGGTTAATAACTGGGTCAACATTTCTCTTTCGCATACCGTAATGTTTAATCGTGAATGTTTTCAGTTGCAAACTAGCGACAAGAGAATAATTATTTTCTTCATTTGTTATGAAACCAAAAGCATTACGATTCAAAGCAACAATACAAAAGTACTCAGTGTCCATGTACATTGCATTTTTAAGAGGTATTACGCAACAGTATCAGTTTAAGCTGCTGAGTTCCATGCCAGCCCTGCAGGTGTCGCTCAGTGTCCAGTGAGACACTGTGGCCAGTGGCGCTTAAATAGGCCTCTTGGATCCACTTCCCTGTTTTGGGGATGGCAACACTACTGAGAACTGGAGAAAAAAAACAAGGGATGAAGACAGGATACTGCTTAGAACACTGTGCAATGCACACCTGCTATTGGTGTAGCATGATATTACATCTGTGGTTTGTTGTCCAAAATGTTTAGGTAGTAATCAATGGCTATTAAGCCCTTTTCCAAGTTTCTGCGTTTTTGAATTTCCTTTTCTTACTTATTGTTAGTAACTTCTGTTTGTGTGGCATTTACTCATTACATAAGAGGTGCCTTGTGCAGTCTTGCACAAAGTCACAGGAAAGGTTTGAAGGTCACAGGAAAGGTTTTCCTCATAGTTGTGCTTATTCTGTGTGGATGTGGCCGCTGCTTCACATTCCTCGCTCTATTCACATGAATTACATGAAGGTCGCTGCTTGGGGCGAGGCAGTCAAGTTAAATTATGTTAAGGCATGCCAGATACATGACAACGCAGTCCATTAAAAAGCATAATACGTCTTTAAAAATATCAAATTGTGTTTTTCATTTAAAGAACAAAGTAAGGATGGATTTTTTTATATATATCTACTGTAGATCTGAGATAAAGGTGAACCTGAAGTAAGTCCCTGCATGCCCTTCTTCACACCAATGTGCGTCACGCTGACAAAAGCTCTTGAGCAGGAAGTCAATTTCTGAAGAGGCGGACGGAGCAGATACTGCTGAAAGCAAACATTACAACACGAAGCCGATGAGACCGGAGAAGACAGGCAGCCAGACGTCAGCTCTCTCTACATGGAGCCACAGCAAATCAGGGAGGGCTACCTAGTGAAAAAGGTAACGCAGACTCGGCCTTTAGCTGCATTATGACTGTTGTGGTTGTTGTGTGTGTGTGTGTGTGTGTGTGTGTGCACTATACTTGCAAATATTCACTATGAGACTGATGTGAAGAAAGAATTTAAGAATTTTTGTGAACATGTGTAAAATCAATTTCCCCAATGCTTAAGTAATTGTAAATCATAAGATGAAGCCAACAGAAATGCACGAGTTCTCCGTGGTTCAATAATAGGAATTTAGAAATATTTTTTATTTGATTTTCATTCAAAATGGTATACTTCTTTTTAAAACACATCAAGGATTTTATAAAGAGTCTGAAAGATCCATGTAGAAAACTGATTTCAACTCTAACTCAGGAATTCTTGGTAACAGATTTCCATAATCGAAGGGGAATTTGTGACTTTACAAGATGTTACAAGAGTAAGAAAACAGTAACAGTTTTGTTTACAATGTAACAAAAAAATGTGTCTCTCTACTTCTGTTTTGCTGATCCATTTAGTACATTCTTTATCTCTGTTCCATTCTACCAAGCGATAGTGGCACTGCTATACAGGAAGTTTGTGTAAATGTTCCATTCTGTAACGATAGTGCCGTGAATGAGCCAAAAACAGTGTTAAGCGGCTCACCCAGCCCCACCCTGCCCCCCTCCCCTGGCAGCGCACGTTGCTGAACTCCTGGAAGGTGGTGTGGGTGATTCTGTCAGATGATGGCGTGGAGATCTACAGGAAGAAGGGTGACGGCACTCCCAAAGCGATGATCCCCCTGAAGGGAGCCAAGCTGAGTAGCACATGCCAAGACTTCCTGAAAAGGACGGTAAGGAGCTTCTGCAAACACCCACCCTGTGAATGGCATGCATTCACCTTCACGCACTTTCGCTCATTTTTATTTGCAGAGCAGGGCTACAAATGATGCAATTCAATCATTTTCCTAAAAAAATATATAATTTAGATTTTAAATCTTGAAAATCTATGTATAAGTTTAACACATTATGGGAAAATGCCACTACAAAATATCTATTACAGGAGCCCAGTATTAGCAGAGCCAGGATTATCAGAGCCAGTATTAGCAAAGCCTGTATTAGCAGAGCCAGTATTAGCGAACCCAGGATTAGCGAAGCCAGGATTAGTAGAGCCAGTATTAGCAGAGCCTGTCTTCCTGCAGCAGTCAGGTCTGCTTGGGGCTGTGCTGACTACCCTTCTCCACCATATCTCTGTCCAGTTTGCTTTTAAGATCAGCACACCGAAAAGCCACGACCATTTCTTCCAAGCCACTCATTTGGAAGAAATGGAGGTTTGGGTTAAAGACATCCAGAAGACTATCGCTGGTCTAGATGGGGGCATGACGTTTGCAAGGAGGTCTGTACGGAGGGCCAGTCAGTTGCCCAGCACCGTAAATATGAGGTACCTTTCTGAATGATCAATGCGTCAGAATCATAAGGGATCTCTAGTAGAATTGAGGGGATTTGGTCGTATTACAAGGTCCTCTAATTAGTGGCTAATAGCCTCTGTATCCTTACACTCCGGCTTCCGACAAGGCTACCTTGGGTAGTGTGCTTTCTCCAGGCTTCAGCCTGCCCAGGTCTCATGTGACATGATCATGTTGACGCAGGCCACGTGTCTTTGGCTTACTCCCCCCCAGTGAACTGTATAACTCGATGAAAGACCAAAACACCGGAATAAAGGAGAAGAAGCTGGAGAGAAACAAGAGAACATTCAACCAGTGCTTCACAGGTACAAAGAAAGACCAAAGCAGTATGACTAATAGGAGAACAGCAGCCAGTTTTTCTTCACTCAGACCCCTGTACCTTGAGTGACATGCACAGCACATATAATTCAAGCACACAAAATAGCTGCCATTAAAACATCTTCTCCCTTGTAGCTGAGACAGTGCATGATTTGCAGTCCCTGTTGTTGTTTTTTTTTTATATTTCCTCTCCTCTGTGTAGGCAGCCAAGTGGTTGATTGGCTGATGTCCCAGGGGCGAGCCAGGAACAGGACAGAGGCGCTAATGCTAGCTACAGGGCTCCTGAACGAGGGGTACCTGCAGCCAGCTGGGGAAGTATCTAAGAAGGCAGCCGAGATGCAGTCAGTGTCTGTTCTGCTGGACCAGTCAGATGCCTTCTATTACTTTGTAAGTAGAATTATTAAGAGTGACTGGTGAGTGAGTGTGCCCTGCGATGGGCTGGCCCCCCATCCTGGGTTGTTCCCTGCCTCGTGCCCATTGCTTCTGGGATAGGCTCCGGACCCCCGCGACCCAGTAGGATAAGCGGTTTGGAAAATGGATGGATGGATTATTAAGAGTATTGGCTAAAGGTGCAACAATATTGTGGTAAATAGCTGTAATAAATAAGTAGCATTGTTGTGTAAATGTGTGTATATGTGCCCTGTGCTGCCTGAGATAGGAGTTAATGAGGGATGCCGTTTTATTTATGCTATATGTTGACATGTGCACTCCTGTTTCCTCACAGATGGACAGTGGCTTTTTCTCGGAGGGGTACTCAAGTGACGAGGACACTGTCACAAAGGAGGAATTCAAGGGCATTATCATAAAGCAGGGATGTTTGGTGAAGCAGGTACTGTAAAGCATGCAATGGCAGCAGGGTTTTATGCAGTACTTGGTGTGGTGAGGCAGAAGCTGTAGTCTTGACAAAGACTTCCAAATAACCACCCAAAGAAATAATTTTGAAAAATATTTCTAGGGGCATCGCAGAAAGAAATGGAAAGTCCAGAAATTTATTCTCAGAGACAGTCCTCCATATTTGCACTACTACGATCCAACCAAGGTATCTGCAAATGACCTGAGTCCTGTAGATAACATTCTCTTAAGTGTTTTACCATCAACCTGTTTTCTGCTTGGGGCTACTGGATGTGTCTATAGTATCTGTATTCATACAGCTAGCTTCATAACTGTTGTTTTTGCACTGTAGGCTGACTGAACTGACATCCAAGATATAACTAGGGTTATATCTTATTACAAGAGAATATTAAGTATACAAGTACAGCATCATATAGAACTTGAATTCTTATAACGAAAACGTTGGACTGAATAAACGCATCGGACATTCATGTTTGGTAACAATATTTTACTCTCTATGTTGTTTGTGGGGCGGCATGGTAGTGCAGTGGTTAGCACTCACACCTCTGGGACCCGGGTTCGAATCCCCGCCTGGGTCACATGTGTGTGGAGTTTGCATGTTCTCCCCATGTCG
>JAODJX010000043.1:13294169-13311767 GCA_026776945.1 Isichthys henryi
TGGTGTGTGAGTGTGCCCTGCAATGGGCTGGCCCCCCATCCTGGGTTGTTCCCTGCCTCGTGCCCATTGCTTCCGGGTTAGGCTCCGGACCCCCCGTGACCCAGTAGAATAAGCGGTTTGGAAAATGGATGGATGGATTTGTGACTATAATGCTGTGGACTGTAGGTGTTAGGTCCTCAGCCTGAATGTATTCTGTGAAAATTCTAAGTTTTAACGGTAAACAGTGCATGCCACATTGGTTGCTAATTTCCCTGGTGAATTCTAAAAGGATGTGCTTTATTCCTTAGTTGTTTGTGCGTTTTCTCCCAGGTCACCGATAAAAGGGTGTCCAGAAATCATGGTCTGCTGGAGAACAACAATGGACAGCTGCGCATTAAACCTGTATGCATCTCATTTGCGATCCCCTCCATAAACTCTTACTTTGTTAGGTTTCCCCTCCTGTCGTCTCTGTTTCCTCTTATGGATTTTCCACAAGGCAGGATTTCGTGCTTAGCTGGGTAACTTGTCAGATTTAAGGTAGTTTGGGCTAAATGTGACTAAGAGAAAGTCCATTTAAACTGGGGTACCTTAAATCTGACAAATTATCTGGCTACGCAAGAAATCCTGTTTTGTGATACAGGCCCTTGCTGATGAGCTTGTCCTTCCTTTCAGACGCATGCGAACCCCTGCTTTTGGCAGGCCACTCCGGAGGATCCCCCACAGCCACTAGAAAAGGACAGTTGGCACCCCCTTCACCCAGGGGAAATCTTCTCCCTCCTACCAGGAAAGTACATCTATAGGGTCGTCTCCTCCAAGGAGGAAAACACACAGAGGTACTTGTTTTCGCTGCTCGCAGTGAAAAATAATATTTGGCTACAATAATAGGGCTCATTTAGTCATTCTGAGTGGTGACCTTTTTTTGAGTAACAGTCCCAGATGGCTTGTTGTCCTTTTGGGGCAGCGTGTGGCTCAGTGGGCCAAGCCTTGGTGCCTGTGATCAGAAGCTCGTCTGTTCGAGCCCAGCCTCAGCACATCTTCAGGCCTTTGAGTAAGGTCCTTAACTCCCATCTCCCTGGGCACTGTTATGTTATGTTGTGTTGTGTTATGGGTGCTGCTTCCTCTCACCTGCAGAGAGCAAGTTAGGGCAGGCATACCGAGAATTTCCCCAAGGGGATTAATAAATTATCGTCACGTTCGCCCGGGGACGCTGGGGAGCGGGTGCTCGCTCGGGCAGGCAGACGGGCAGGAAACAGGCAAGGCAGGCCGAATAGGGAGAGAAACGGGGATTTATTGGGGTAGTGAGGCAAAGGAAACATCTGACGCGTACTAACATCAATGACAGACAAGGGAAACAGGTAAGACCAGGACTTAAATAGGACGCGACAAATCAAAGGAAGTAGACAAAGCTGGAGACAATCAGGGAGGCACACGTGGGTAATCAGTGGGGCGTGGCACACACGAGGATCGTACGAGCTGGGCATCACAATTATCTATTATTATTATTATTATTTTATTATTAAAATGTTAGCATTGAACCTGGCAGCATGTATGCATGCACCTTGGAATCACCTTTGTTGCATTTTGTGAATATGCCATTGTATTCGGCAGGTTTAATTTAACGGTGCCTCAGCTACAGCCCTGTTTTCAGAGGGTAAAACACACTGTTAAATTCTGTTTGTCTTCTCAGCACATCTGTGTTCTATTTGCCAGTGTTATCAGAGCTTTGCTTTTTGAAAGCCTAAGGGTCCACACAGATGGTATCTTGTCTCTTACAGAAAGAGTCGAGATTTGGCGGAGGATGAGACTGGTAAGGGGAGTCAGGAACAGAATGGGCTGAGTGACCCAGTCAAACCTGACACGGCAGAGCGGCGCATAAAGTCTGGGAGTGAAAGGCCGAAGGCAGAAGAGAGGAAGCGAGTGCTGCCTGCATGGATGATGCAAGCGGCCGCTATCGTCCCGAGCCCCCCCACGCCGAAAGGTCGTCTCACACCCACAACTCACTCATCACATTTTAGGATTTCACTTTTGTCAGGCACCATGAATAAACCCATAACATGTGATCTGCTGCATAGAGAGGGAAGAAAATACTTTAAATTAGACTAAAATTACACTTAATTTTTAGGAGAAGCCTTATTATATGATTTGGGTAATGACTGGCCCCCAGCCATTAAGTAAGTATTAATGTGAGCAATCAGAAATGAAAAATAAACCAGGTGACACCACACTAAATTTCATTGATTAATTACTGGTGTTGTGTCAAAAGACATAATAAATGAACTTTTCATAAACATTAAAATTGTAGAACCATTGTTAGACCATTACAAAACTGTTTTGGAAGAAATCTTTATTTATAACTTATATAATTTAATTTGTCTGTAGTGTTATATGTTTAATGTGTGCATTTTGGTTGTTTACAAGGATCAGTGCAGCAGTTACATAAAACCCACCTTTTTTGTTTCCCCTTATAGGCGGTAAGAGGGATAGAGGGAAGGCGACCCCATCCCAGGCCAAAGCGCCCAGCTCCACCCAGGGAGGGAGAAGAGCCATCTCCTCAGGGGATGAGTTGGAGGAGGGTGAAACAGAGCATTCTCTCGGGAAGGGGATGAAGAGGAAGAGCAGCAATGAGGAAGATGACACACGAAACGAGGTTCTCTGACGTTTCACATTCTCATTTGCTGATTCTAAACCATTATGGTGTCGTTTATGAATATCCCCCCGAGACGATAAGGTTGTTTTGTTTTAACAGGCCTCTGCGTCATCCGTTACGAAGGTCAGGCGCCCAGTGAGACCCATCCAGGCGGAGACGAGCGAAGAGTCTGACGACCCTGAGAGACCATCTGGAAGCAACTGGGAACCCGTTTCTGGAACTGAGAAGGCGGCACACTCAGTTAACAGGACGGAGGGCCTTGGGGCGAAGGGGGCTTCCTCACAGGCAAGGAATTCACAGCGAGTACCCTGTCCCTACGGCAAAGACTGTTACAGGTACAGTGGCATGGAGATGATGCTCGTTGACATTTGACTGCAGTTAAACCAACGACAACCTGCTCTGAGAAATAAATTCACTGTTCTGCCGCTTCAGACTAAATGTCAATAGACAAAGAAACTAACGATATTATAGTACTGAATGGATCACCAGGGTTGGAATGTGATGAAACCACTACGCTGTAACTATTGTTCAATGGTTTTTAAGCCATTAAATCTGTCATTTGTTATCATGTGAGATTGGCGTAATGATTCTAAAGGATGAAGCAAGGTTATATCAGGCGTATACCTAAATCATGTTCACCACAGCTAGATTTCAAGATTTTAGGTTTGAACCTTAATTCTTCGGCGTGCCTCACTCGTATAGTCAAAATTTAGAAAAGCACCACCCGAATAAGGGCGTAGCAGTGTGAGCGATAAATCTGTTTAACGACAATGCAATGTCCACATTTCCGCGAAATCGAAAAGGAGGCAAAAGCGGCTGCCATTGGATAGCTTCCTTGTTAAAGTCGCACAAAAAGAAAAAGATTCCTGTGAGCCAACAGATAACAGTGATTCCGTTAGTTATAGTGAAAGTCGTCCTACAATAAAACCATCCTCTTCTCCTCTCTCTCGTCTCCCTCACACCATCCACGATTCTTTTCAAATGTAAAGTGCAGGTTAATTTGTTTTATGTATTTTTACTTTATTTTTTGTATTAATAATTTTTATATGAATATTTTTGGATTGTGGAACAAATCATCTGAGTTTCAATTATTTCTAATGGGAAAATTCGCTTTGATATACAAGTGTTTTGGATTACAAGCACGTTTTCGGAACGAATTATGCTTGCAAACCAAGGTACCACTGTATATGCTTATAGCCAAAGCAAACATTGAATGAGCAGGGTTAATCAGTCCCTGGAGCAATCGAGGTTAAAGGCCTTTCTCAAGTGTTCAATGGTGAAACCACTTTTCTGAGTATGGGATATGAACCTGCAACCTTCTGATCACAAGCACAAAGTCCTAACCTGCAGAGCCACACATCACTCCATCCTTTATGTTTTATTTATAGCATATTTTTCTTTGTTTCTTAGGAAGAACCCTATTCATTTCAAAGAGTGCAGCCATCCTGGCGACAGTGACTATGAGGAGAAGCCCACAGACGAGGACGAGGACGACAGACCAGAGTGTCCGTATGGGACCAGCTGCTACAGGTGGGGCTGGGGTCTGAGCCCTTCTTCCTCTGTATTGGTCATGTCCCATGTCAGACCACTTCCAAGGTGGAAAAATCTTATATCTACCCAGTATATATGTAAAGTGCAAAAACAACAAAAATCAAATATTTGTTTGTATTCAAGTCTCTTCTGTGATGGTTGCTGGGGGCAGCATCATATTATGGGATATGATAAAAGCAGATATAGGTCCGCTTTACTCTGAGGGGAAAAAAAGCCTAAGATTGAGAGCTACCTTTTAAAGAGCACATGAGATTGGCAAAGAAAAACTGGATTGGAGATGTGGTAGTCCTGAAGTGACCGGGTCATTCCAGATTTGTAACCAATTTAAGATGCATCTGTTGCCAAGCTGTTACAATTGCAGTAGTTTCCATGCAGTGTTGTTTTTTTTCCCCAAAAAGAATGAGCAAATATTGCTTGCTTAAGATGTGGAGAGGTGTTAATTTTATGTCTTTTGTGTATATAACTATTATAATAACTGCCAAAGGTGAGGATTGCAAGCACTGTCTCAAGGGCTGAATTGAGTTGTTGCACAATACCAACCATCTTGCTAGTTCAGTTGGTTAAAAATCTGAATTTAATCACAATTGTATTAACCCCATCACAGTTTCACCATAAAAATTTAGATGTAACATAATGCAAAATTTGGTGTCAAAGCAAATTAATACATTCTGATGGACACATTATTTACAAACATCAGGAAAGATTGGAAATTCAGGAGATTTCCATCATGAACTGCATCCTGTCTGTATTTGTGGACAAGAGATTGACAAATTATCATTTCTTTTTTTTTTCCCCCAGGAAAAACCGACTGCACAAGAAAGAATACAGACACACTACGGATCCAGGTATATTTTTTGTGATTTTATGTTTTGTAATTTTTTTCTAACAAGTGATGAAAAACAAAACCCAAGGAAGCATTTTTAAGGTCCCTTTATATTCTCCAGGAAAAGGGGCTTCAAGAGAAGAAAAATATGCTGGTTTGGATGACGACAGCTTCATAGATGACAGTGAATCTGTTGATGATGATTCAGACTATGTTCCTTACGAGTCTGACGACAGTGCGAACACGAAAAAACTGAGAAAGACTCTGCTCAGAAAGTGACCAAATCTCATATTGAAGATTTATTTTAAACCATTCAAAAACACTGGACTAGAAGTAAAAGGGCAATTGGCGTTTTGTTTAATGTTTATAACCCGCAGTGCTCCAAGTGATGTATCCTTCATTCTTGTAGGATCTCAAACGTAGAGCAGCTTTTCGTTTACACCCCAAATTCACCTTTTCGTGTATTAAGACTTGCCTGGTGGCTGGTTTTGTCAGTAAAAATTCCGATGTTGAGAATGATTAATCCAAAAGTGAGGAATGTTCATTGTACATTGTGGTTTTAAAAACCTTTGTATGAAAGCACTGTTGAGTACTATTTTCTTTTTTCCTCTGTTTGCTCTTCTGCTAATTAGAAGTAAATTACACTTTTTAAAGTTATGTTTTGTTGGGCACCAGACTTCTTATAAACATGTCCAGTGACATTCTGTGCAATATGTAATAAGTTATTTGATTTATCTTTCAAACTCCATCAGACCTTTTCAGTGATGTTTACCGAGTTCAGCATGACCCTGAGTTACTGATGGGATACTCCATATTAATTCAATGAATTTCCCCAAAACATTTTGCGTCACCTTTGTAGAGCTGTCACGATTACTTGATTACCCTGCAATATGAAGGAAAATGGGGCATAGAGGATGTGGATCGAAATAAAGAGTGAAAGCATCATTCGTGGAACCATTTCACATTAAAATTGAATGAAAATGCATTTGCCTGTCAGTATTGCAAAGCAGAACTTCACAACTGCAATGCGAATGCATGTTAAAAGAAGCCATTCAGGTTTGACAGTCTCACCCAGCATTGTGAGGGTCGCCATACAAATGTGCCGCTTAGCCTCTCGGAGAAGCTCAGGCTGCCTTTTAGTCATCATTTTGACTTAAATTATTTTGCTTTATTTACTTTATTAGATTTCTGTGACAGTAACCGTTTCCAAAACGATGGTTAGCCCAGTTCTTAGCCACGTCATTTTACATAATACTGTACATATAACCAATTAATATTAATTATTTTTATGGCTGTATTGTGTGTTAGGGTTGAACGATAATAGAAAAAGTTCACATTGCGATATTTTTTGCAATTGTTTCATTGAAAACATCAAATCACTTACTGCTGCTTAATATCATCTCTAACGAATACCAAATATTTCCATACAGCGGAAGGTGAATGTCTTTTCATGACCAGTACTTCGTTTCGCTTTTCTCCTCTTCAATTATTTTTGTTTTATTTCCCATGAACGCGCCACAAGATCTATGAGTGAGTCCAGCAACACGGGTTAGTATGATTGTGATTGTCTCGGAGAGCACATAGTGAACTCATGCAAAAGCAGCAGCGGTAAATTTTAGACTTAGGGCATTTATGCAGTGCTCTGCAGTTATATATTACAGTTTTTACAAATACAGTGGGGATCAAAATTAGAGAACGACAGACGTTTTTATTATATGGAAAATCACAGCTTATCCGAATTCAAAGTTGTTCTAATATGAATGAGCTGATCTTAAATGTTAAATCTTGGAGGTTTACATACTATGAGGAAAGTGTTACTCCACCTTTTAACAACACAATTAACTCTCATAATCACTTCAACAAATATTGAGTTGTGTTAACAAAGCAAGATAAATTCACCTGCTAATCAGAAGTCTAGTTAACTCAGCACAACGTGCAGTGAGAAGTGAGTGCGGCAGTGGAGCCGTTTAATACCCCGATATTATTCCAGTGTTTTCTCCATCTCTATTTGCACAACATCATTTGACAGGCTGCAGCTATCCTCAAATCCCTCCAACAAAATGGAAAAAGCTGGACAAAAGCAGAACGATAATACAAAGAATGATGTAATGAATCGTTTGACACAGCAGAATTCCATCTGCTCTGATGGATCTGGGCAGTAGACAATGACGGGTTTTTTTGTGGTGTCAGGAACAAAGAAAGGAAAACTCTGGAATAAATGACTGGGTGGCATGACCAGTTGCTTTTGAAGTTATCTTGCTGATAGGCACCTTGGTTGCGGTTTAGTGTAGGATGAGGCAGCTCAGGGGAGATCATCACGATTTTCACACTCTGAATGTACTGAAGGGAACAAAGCATAGCACTGCTGGGGCATCCCAAATAGCATGCTCAGGACCAGCTGCCTACATGAGGTTCACAAGGAGAAGTATGACTGCACTGACAGCCTTGAGGAACTGGACCTTCCAGATGTCTCTTACCCCGAGTCTGTTATCCTAGACTGGGAGAGTCTGCAGGAGCTCAATGAATGCTTCACCAAGTACATCAACTGGGCACGTGTGCTCGAGCAGCGCAACGCCATCTTCAGGAAGCAGCTGGAAACTCTGCACAGGATAGAGGAGGTCTTTAACCTGGAAGATGGCTTTGTTGAGCAGATCAAGCTGAACCGGCAAAGGATTAGCGAACTGTCATCTCAACGCACCAAATTAAAGCATGAGTGGAAAGAGGCCGAGTGGGTTCTGAATGAGCACAATAACAGGTAGAGTAACCACTTGTTTGGATTTCATCCGGACAGTACCGTTTTCCCGCCCTCTGTCCAGACTGCTTTTGGATGTCCTCCTTTTAGCCCCCTTGTCCTTTTCCACCTCGATCCCCTCTACCTGCCAGCAACTAGCGCTACTGCCTTCAGCCGCAGGTAGCACAAATAACGTCAAACACACGCACACACATACTGCGTAAACCAAGAAAGGGTGCACTCGCAATGATTTTTATATCGTTCTCGCCGAGATAAATATCGGGATGAGTACAGAATTTCGTTCTCAGCTTCTGTAGTATATGCATAATGCTGCCTTTAAGTCGTACTTGGAAGATCCGACTAGGGAGTTGGGAAATTGTAATTACATAACCGTACATAACAATTAATGTACATAACCGGTGTTTAAGTCGGCGCAAAATGGAGACCATAAGAAAGCTACTTTTTGTTTCGCTGTATTTGCCTCCAACGTCAAAATGCATTTGTAACGTTAATTGAACTTTTTGTAATCCTTTGCTCAAACTTCAGGTAGCTGACTGGCTACATATCAAATATTGAAGAAATTTGTTTTTCACGGTACACCATTTACTAACAATCCCCTCAACATTTAAAACAATTCAGAGTTTTGAGATGTCAGGCAACATAAAATTTAATACTTTCAAAATAATTTGCCTTTCACAGCGGAGCTATCCATTGCCTCCGATTGTTTTAATGACGTGCCTCCAACTCGGGAACTTGGAGCTGTTTTTCCAACATAACTTGAAGGCAGGGTAATATTGTAATAACCAGCAGACCTAGGCATCGCGGGAACGAGAGAAATGAGATGGGTTTGAAAGAGATTGTGCTTTTTAATAAAAGTCCTTAAAGGGAACGAAAGCAGCACCAATTCATTTACACCCTGCCCACCGTGCTGGCCATCCCAACCACTCCAATAACAGACACACACACTATTTACAACGCGTAGCTTTTATTACTACACCAGACATCACAATAGTAACACAAAATAACACAATATACTCATTACATACAACTATTTACACACACAGATATCTCCCGGTATGATCCGCTACAATATAATGAATGAATAAAGTACGACCCCCCCCCACAACAACTTTATGGGTATCCTCCATTGTAAGTCTCAGTCCTCCTTTTTTGGACAAAGGTGTCCTCCTTTATACAGTCGTGTTGTGCTCTCACCCTAATAACAGGTAGGCTGTCTCCAGGTTAATAAAATTAAGGGTTCTAATGTTACCAGTAGCTATACTTAGAATATGTTCACCACTGAAATTTTGTATGACAAAGGTGTGGCATGGTGGTGCACTGGTTAGCACTGTTGCCTCACACCTCTGGGATAGTTGCTAAATTTCCCGTAGGTGTGCATGTGTGAGTGAATGGTGTGTAAGTGTGCCCTGCGATGGGCTGGCCCCCCCATCCTGGGTTGTTCCCTGCCTCGTGCCCATTGCTTCCGGGATAGACTCCGGACCCCCGCGACCCAGTAAGGATAAGTGGTTTGGACGATGGATGGATGGATGGATGGATGGAAGGTGAACTTATTATTGGCACAGTACAAGTACATTGTCCAAGTCTCAAAGGTCCATAGGCGTGGTTTGGTGAATTTTGTTCATTTCCTTTGTCAGGTACAGGAGTGAATGTGAGTATCAACAGCAGCTGCGGAACACTCTAGAGCAGCTTAATAAGGTAAAACCAGAGTTGGATCAAAGAGGGGCAAATTCATATAGGCCGGAAATTACATATCATTTCACAAAGATGAAAAAACGCACTAAAATGAGTTTAATTTTTCTCTCTTTGTCAGAATGGGACACAATGATTGATTATCATAGCAATAACTGGTGAAGCTGGCTTCAACTATTGATTTAACACACGTTTATCACACATTTGATGAACATATTTAAGGCAAGAACAATACATGGACAAAATCTTTAGTTCTCAAAAGATCTTGCAAACTCTCTTATAATTGACGGACATTTTGATGAAAGCCATTCATGTTTACAGATTCGCGCTGAAGACCTTAGATGAGAATGTCTTGTGCTGCATTTCAGGAAGCTGATGCTGCTTTGCTAAGGAATTTGGGGTTTCAGATCCAGTGCCAGTTTCTTCAAGATGACATCAGTTCCACTAAGGAGAGGAACAAACAGGTAACTGCTGAGTTAAAAAATGAAAGGCTGGCT
The DNA here is from genome assembly GCA_026776945.1 of Isichthys henryi. Classification (NCBI taxonomy): domain Eukaryota; kingdom Metazoa; phylum Chordata; class Actinopteri; order Osteoglossiformes; family Mormyridae; genus Isichthys; species Isichthys henryi. The sequence goes on from JAODJX010000043.1 coordinate 13,304,108, forward strand.
TTAAGACTTTTGACCTACTATCCAATAAAGTGCTTCTCATATTGGATCATTCTAAAATAAATAATGGATCGTATACAAACAGCGGCTGATGAGAATGCTGGAATCTGTATCCACCAATATCATTTCACATACTGGAAGCACTATTGTGTGTCTCTTGTTTTGCAGAACTTTACTGAGATAAAGACCTATGTGGACATTCTGCGACAGTTGGACCAGGCAAACCTACGAGACTCTGTCATGTCGTGTGGAATTACAGAGGTATGTTTCCACTTTCATTATAAGTTATTATGGAAAAAAGCCTTGCAGGTATATTCTTTTTTAAAAAATCCAAACATTTCTAAATATTATCAGTTATGGAATAATTACAGTAACCATTAAGGACATCAGTGAATGACACACTGGAGCCATAGACAAAACATCCACATAGCACGAAGGTTATTATGTTCATGATACATTTTTCTGTTTCTCTTTTTAATTTGATACCACGAATTGCAAATATGTAAGAATCATTTAACAAGTAACCAAGTAAAAAGATTTGTAGTACTATTTTCTATATGCAGTAATACTGACAGTATAAATGTAAAGCATTGTGGGCATTTTAAGTCTTTTTCACCGCCTCATTACTCTGAAACCAGGAGAAATTCTTAGCCCAGAGATGTGTCACCATCCTGCAGAGTCAGTTGGAGGAATATGGGAGCACCCTCTACCAGCTGCAATCAGAAAAACAAAGGCTCCAGAATGAGGTGTGTTACCATCGTGATACAGAGTTTTCTATCAAGAGTCATGATTGTACTTAAAATTCCTGCAAACTCAAGCAGTCCTGCATGTAAAAGACAGAACAGCACAATTAAATATTCTGTAGGAAGTATCTGCATCAGATTTTAAAAATATGCTTCTGCTAAATTCATTGTAAGTGGAGCAGTTCATTGTAGGTATTCAAGAGATTAAGATTCCTCCATAAATCACTGCCTTGTCATGGTGGAAGAGTTTGTGTGCCTCTGTGATCCTAGGGGTTTATATTCTTGGGGGCTCTTGCCCCAGGTAGGGTCTCTCAAGGCAAAGTCCTAGGTGAGCGACCAGACAAAGTGCAATTCACATAAATCCCCATAACGATTACCACAAAGGAAGATGTTGCCCCGCCCAGATTGGGGAGACCGGGGCCCTGCCCTGGAGCCAGGCCTGGGTGGGAGCTCAAAGACGAGCACCAGTGGCTGGGTCTCCACCCATGTGCCCCAGCCAGGCATAGCCCATAAAGGTTGCAATGGTCCTCCCTGTGGGCCCATCATCTGCAGGGGCTGCAATGTAGATTGGGTGGCAGTTGAAGGCAGGAGCCGCCATAGATCAATCATCGGCAACCAAATATGGCTACAGGCACATGGAACATAACTTTTGTGGTGATAAAGGAACCTAAGCTGGTGTAGGTGGTAGAGAGATACTGACTAGATATTGCATAGCTGCAGGAAAAAAATTAAGAGACCACAGCATAATTTTTTGTTTCACTAATTTCTCAATTTATGAGTATGCATCTGTGTAAACTACACATTTTTTGCAAATTCCAGCCTGGCTGTTCTCTTATTGATGAAGGGCTTCTTCCTTGCTTTGTGGGACTTCAGTCTTGCTTCTAGGAGCCTGATACGAACTATCCTAGCAGTGCACTTCACAGCTGCACTTAAAGTTCCCTATTTATTTGGAAGGTCAGGTGATGTCATCCTCCGTAGCCCAATAATTCTGGTCTTCTCAGACCGCAGTGTTGGAGCAAGCAATCAAAAGCGCCCAGGAGAGCTACGATGAAGAGATCCAGCTGTACAACGAGAAGATTAACATGCTGCATAAGGACATAGAGGAGGCCGAGTGCACGCTGGAGAAGTACATGAGCAAGTGTCGGCACCTGGCCATCTATCAGGCTTCTCTGGAGAATGAACTGGACAGATATAGGAGGATCATCAAGAAAGAGGGTGGCAGGTGTGACACGGACATGTACATACATATTTCAGCTGTTTCCAGTAATAATTTTAATAACCAAAATATTTTTGATTGTGTTCTTTAACTGAGTGGAAGCTCATTTCTTTGAGTTTTTTTTATTTATCTATTTGACGATAACTTGCACAGTACATCAATCAAGCTACTAGGTGTCACTGTTTCTATCTCTTTTTCTCAAAGTAGCTACCGAGAACTGTATCCTGACATCATTGTCTCTTGTCCGTGACATTCGTTTATTAGGCTTTTCTATCTAGCATACATAGAAACCTATACACACATACACATGCAAACCGGAAGAGGATGATTTAGAAGGGGTGCATCCACAGTGTGATGCTACAGACCCAATGGGAAAACTTATATTTAACATCCTACCAGAAATTGTCATTGTAATATATGTTCTTTTTCTTATTCCAATTGACAGACTGAACTTGGCAATTAGTGCTACTCCCGTGATGTTCTCAACTAAGTTACAATTTGGCCAAACCTCCCTGGTGGGCAGCAGAGGAAGAGGTAAGGATGTTTGGAGGACGGAGATCTGGAGATGGATGGGTGCAGAAGCCATTTACAGCTGTAGATGGATCAGTATTGCAAACTTCTATCCGGACTCCAATGTCTTGTCAGTTACGTTCTTAGCTTCTCAACTTAGACAATAGCCAACAAATGAGTGAATATTCAGGGGAAGATGTGGGATGAAAACTAAGTGCATGAGGAATTTGCACAGCAGCTGTAATGTTTCTAGCAGATTTTAAGAGACCAGTGTACAATTTCATTCATCTAACAAAATGACTGTTTTATACATTATTTAAGAATTCTGTTAATATTTTACAGGTTAAAGTATGGATGAATTTTATGGGTTGTGGCCTGCATTACCTTTAATTAAACTTAACTATATATAAAGGTTAAAAAGAAATTAAAAGTACTGCAGATTCCCGGTTCACAGGCAGGTAGATCATTCAAAAAATCTTAAACTGAATTAAAAGTTTTTGACATTTTTGATAAAATGAAGAAGTGATGCAGGTCAGATTTTGAATTCAATGTGGAAAGACAATTTGCATTAAAAACATTGATTTCAGGTGTTTTCAATATATATTGAATAAAGTCAGCTGCACTTAATTGTTTTCACACATTTCATTACCTTTTAAAATGGGTAATAAATCAGTGCTAACGAGGGTGTTCTAAACTTTGTGCCACTGAGAATCAACCCTTCGTCTGTTTGGAACTGTCTGGTGAAATAAAACTGAGAAAAGTAAAATGGACAGTTTGGTGATTTTAACTTCATAAACTTTCATGCATTAGAAATTATCTTGCATGTACAATGTGATTTAGCAGAGCAGTTTCATTAGGCCTGAGGATGTTCTTTTCAATCATGGATGCACGTTGACGTGAACCATGGTGGATGATCTCAGGGTGGCTGCACCCTAAGCTAGATCAGTCCACATCTGGCCAGAGCTGGTGACATCCAGCCTCACCTACACTGTGAAAAACCTGAGGCCCTTTGATCAGCTCTGAACATATTTGCATTATTTCAGACGTAGATCTTACTCAAGCCATACAGGACATCACCAATGGAAAACCTCGCCTGAAGGTCCTGAAGAAGAAAGTGCTAAATCATAAGGACGTTACATCCAAAGAAAATGTGCTGGAGGGGATGGAAAGGGGGAAGCCGGTGGAAGGAGAGAAGGAGATCGAAGAGCAGATGGACTCAGTTTTATATCAGAATGTTGGTGGTGAACCTGAGGATGTTGTAGATGGGAGCCAGATCAGTAGGGGGTTTAATATGCTCCGTGATCTCCTGAGAGGGCAACTAGGTGAGCACAAGAAGAAGGTGCCAGAACCTGAGCCTGAACCTGAGCCTGCAGTAGACATCTACACCAAGGGCAGATATGTGACTGTAACTGGTGAGGGCAGCTATGTGAGTCCTTACTTCTCCTCTTCCTCTTCAGCGGGACATGTTTTCATCACCAAGACCAATGGTGCAACACATTCTGATGAAGACTTAGGAAGGGAAATACCCATTCCTATTCCTGTTCCTGTTCCCTCCCCAGCTCCCTCACCCCCACCCGTAACACCATCTACTCCTACAGGAAATGGGAAGGAGGCTGGAAATGGCAAAAATGACAGAAAGGAAGGTGACAAGGAGGCAGATGTTGTGGGAGGAAAATATGGGAAGAGCAATGAGAATGGAGGTGAAGAAGAATCTCGGCAACCGGAAAGTGACCCGGCTCAGCCTTTCAAGTGGAGCAACATCTCTGATGACAGTAGTCACTATTTGCCCCTACCCCTAATGCCCCTCCCCAGAGCTAACCCATCCTCTCAATTCATGAGCTATGAGAAGGTGGAGATGGCAGAATCTGTCAAGAAGACTTCTGACAACAACCGAGTCAAAAGCTACAAAGAGACTGTTGTTATTGTGGAGACAATGGTTGAGAAGACCAGCAAGAAAAAGCATGGAGGAAGATCCTATTAATGCCCTCTTTACTACCCTACCTTACAGTCTGGATTCCAGCTATGGAATAATTGCCATTATGACTGACATTCTTTGACACTACTTTGCTACTTTTTATGCATATGCCACTAGCATTGACAGCCTGAAAAACAGGGAGTATGATAAGAGTCAATTAAAAAAAGGAAGAAATGAACAAAAATCTTTCACAGGTGTATGGTGCACCCAAAAAAGATTATACACTCCACCTTTGAATTAAACAGACTTCAGTAGCTATGATGTTTTGGTTGGAGTCCACTGATTAATCTGTGTATAGCTTTGCAGTGTATTCAAAATAAAAATTGTTGTGTGTATTTTGGTAAACATACTTTAAAGCATGCACAATTTCTTTGATTTGTTTTTATTTTGCTGACTAAACGCTTGACAAAGTGAATTCGATGTACAAAGATATAGGACATTTTAAGTACTATTCAATTAAATAGTAAAATAGTTTCTATTTCCATTGTGTTTTTGTGGTGCCCCACCTAAGTAGTCATTTTACCCACCCCCAGTGTAGTGCCACCAAATTAACCTAGTTAGATCATTAGCTTTCCTCACGCACATTTGTGCATAACTGACAAATTACACTCTGTATCATAACGCACCATACACTGTTAAAGCCATGGCCAGGAAAACCGGTGGAACTGCAGTTCCAGTCGAGCAACTTTAGAAATTATTTCTTTAATTCCACAAAAAAAAAAACTTTCACAAAACAAACTTGACAATAATCATTCAGAAGGTAGAAAAACTAAAGAAAATGCAATATAATTTATATGAAAGGTAAACAATTAAAGTTAAATAGCATTTGATATATTGCTCATATTTATATTTTTCAGAATTCAAAATATTAACGAACATTGTGGTGTAATAATAAAATCTGTATTACAGTTACGATACTGTTCTAAGTCTATTTATATTTTTAAGGGCTGGAGGGTAGTGAATCCAGCCAGGATGGCAGGACATCCACATCATTTTCTGTGGTGTTCCACACTTCCTCCTGTAGACACTGCAGGTCCTGGAAGATACTTGTGACCATGATGGGATCATGATGGGATTTTGGCTTTTGGGAACTGTCAATTTTGCTGTAAATCAGCGTGGCATTCTAGAATTTGGCTGTTAGGATGTGAGAATTGTGTTGTAAAACAGGATGGTATTCTAGAATCAGGGCTGTTAGGATGTAAGAATTTTGCTGCTAACTTGGAGTTCTGTACGATAGCCATCAAAGCACAGGGACGACCAACATACTCCAATTGGTTTTATTTATTTTTACAAAATGAGAAAGACAATAATAAAATGGGAATTATCCCAGTGGTGCCTCCATTTCTGCGTACCACTTGTTTCACCATAACCTATGGGATAATGCTCCTTGAATCTGAATATTTTAATTTCCCTTTGGTTTAATAAAAATTCAACAAAACTTATTCACTATGTATTATACAAATCACAAAAAAAAAAACAGATTTTCAGGCAAAATAAAAATCGTAAGCAGACGAAAAAAGCTGTTCAAATATAAGATTCTTTTAACATGTTTCAAGTAGATTTTACCTTGTGGTTTTACACACCTTAGCTGGCAAATATCTAACTAACAAATCAACTATCAACTAACAAACAAAATAATGAAGCCCTTGTTTCAAATCTGGTCAAAGCTGTTGAGTAATAAAAAAAAGGACCAATGCTAAAATCATATAAAATGTAAAATCATAAGTCCTTGTAATACAATTAGCTGCAAGTTCATGAACTTAAAAATGCATAGTAAATACAAACAATTTAGTACAGACCTGACTGATACAGGTTAACTAACCTAAGAACTAACTAACCTTTTACTTGATACCTTCCCCACTCCTTACAGTATAATCCAACCCTAACCAGGTAACAGATGCTTCACCTCGTCCCAGGACATCCCAGCTTACCCAGTTCACAGAGTATCTGAGGCACTCTGACACTGGGATGACATCACTGTCACAGACACCTTTACTGGGATGACATCATTCTCACAAACACCAGTACTGGGCAGATCTTCAAGGCTCCAGCATTACTACCATCTTCTATTAAACACGGAGAGAAAAATGGAAACAGGGTCCCAGTGAATGTGTCTTTAAAGGTGTAGATGAGTGACATGTCAGTGGGGTTGAAGAAGGACACCTCCCCCTTGTCATAGTCCAGCTGCACTCTGATTCTCTGCGGTTTTCTCGTCAGTCTTAGGCGGGTTGGTTCTGAGGTCCATGCTTCATACTCTTCGCCGTTCCTCAGAGATACAACCCAGAATCCATCTTTTGGCTTGCATGTAATCACCCCCTTTCTGCTAACAGACTTTTCTACCACTCCTACATCCCATGCTGTTTTGTTCCCCACCTTCACCTCCCATCTGTGTTTTCCTGAGTTAAACCCCTCAGAGCCCAGCACACATGCACAGGGGTAGAATCTCTCAGGGTTGTCAGGAAGCTGCTGATAAACTCCAGTGTGTCTCACGCTGGTCAGATCATCAGACACAGAGAGCCAGCGGTCTGCAGTGTTTGGGTCCAGAGTCACAGGAGCTGTGGGTTGAAGAGGAAACTGTAGTTAATAATCTCAATACAGTAAAAAAAAAAAACCATCAGTGTTTTACAAATATCACCTTGAACAAGATGAAGCTGGACTGCGGCTGCGTTTCATAAACTTGATTTTATGTGTATAGTGTTTGTTTTATTGTTATAATTTCAGCCAGTCTTCTCTTTAATTACATGCAATGGCCAAACAGATAAATTTTGGCAAAACGATCCAACAGGATGCAACATTCACCATGACAGACATGGAGCTGCTGCCTCATTTCACCCACGACTTCTGGAAACACCCAGATGACAGGAGCAAGGAAACGTGGTTGCAGGGCCGGTGTACAGATGCAGACAATTTAAACCCCAAAGATACATTTTTTAAATTCTACTAAAGCAAGGACTACACAAACATTTTCTCTGTACACCTGGTTCCTCTACTCTGCAGTACACTACATTGGCATTTTTTTTTATTTAGCAGTTATTTTTGTCCAAAGTGACATACCAGTGAGGAGGATAACACATCATAGGCATACAGCTGTCAGGGAGCCAGCTAAGGTACCAGTGCTGCTATGCTGAGCTCCCAGTGGGTGACAGTATAATCCATTCAGATACTGCTCTCTGCTTTATACATCCATTTACCCCAGTACTCACTGTACCAGTGCTGCTA
>JAODJX010000043.1:13330848-13342792 GCA_026776945.1 Isichthys henryi
CTACCCATCTTGGCTTCTGAGAGACACTGCCACTCTGAGAAGCTCTTTTTATACCCAATCATGTTGCCAATTGACCTTAATTGAAAAATTAAGGATTGACTTAAGTTAGTTTATGGAACTTTACGTCAGTCAGGTGAAATTAAAACATAAAATCAAATAAAAGCTTATGAATTAAAAAATTCATAATCAAATGTTCAAAATTCAAAATTCAAATCAAGTGTTTTTTACCTGGTGTTTGGTGCCGAGTTCCACTGTGTTTATACATTTAAGGGAAAAACTTATTAGGTGTTTATAGGGGTCTTAACTTGACTTTTTTTTTGGGGGGGGGGGTTAGATTCAGTTTTTTTTTACTGACAGTAAGTTGTGCCTTTTGGAACTCGTGACTGATGTAGGGTGAGGAATTCCTGCCTGTGTATCAAGACATTTAATATCAGCTGTAATCCTAATGCCATGTTCTAAGCAACTGTCATTATAACCAACACTGTTACCCTTCTGATTTAAACACAAAGACTTAATAGAACATGAACGTGGAGGGGAGGGGCAGTCACCTCTCACCATAAGGACTGTAGGTGTGAAAATAAGCCTGTTTATTCAAGGATGTAATGTTCCCTTGTCTGTATGGGTTCTATCTGATACGATATCCGGTTCTGGTTAACCAGGGGTTCAGGACTTCTCACGGCATGCGACTGTGCATGTGCCCTGACACAGAATGGCGCTCTGTTCAGGGCAGAGCCTGTAAAGACTCTGTTACCAAGGACATAGTCTGACTCATCAAAAATCCCATGAAAGCAGTTATTAAATATGGAAGAAATGGAACCATTATCACAGAGGCTTCAACACGGGTCCATATTCAACATAAAACTATACTTAGTTTAACTCTCTCGGTATTAGTATTTAATATTAATATTAGTATTTAGTAGAGGTATTAGGTTCAGTATCTAAGATGCTTCAAACATTTACAGCTAAAACTGTGTTTATATGACTTTCCTTCATTATTTAACTTATTCTGTAGTACAGTAAAAGGGAACATGGTTTGACTGACACATCCTATTGAAATAACTGAACATAAAGTAACTGGTGTCGGGGCCCTTTCTTATTCAGTCGCTCTAGTCAGGGAAGGCTGTTAATCCTTCAGCTGCACAATTAAAAGCTTGACCATTCTTGGTCCTCTTGTGATACAGACATGTTGGAGATACAAGTGACTGATTATGGTGGGGAGACAAATTCATGAATGACACGAGCACCAACAAACCATCACGTCTCCCAGCTGAAGGTCAGTCAGAAGCTGAGGTAGGTGGGGCAGCAGCTTGATAAATACAATAAATCTGCCGAGGCAAGGGGAGCCTTAAAAAATAAAACGATCTTCATCACAACGCTTAAGTAAACCAGGAATTAAGTCCACACCCCAAACGTTTGCTGAAGATACTTATTAAGCCTGTATATTTTTTCTATCGATATATTATTTAATACCTTAGTAATGTTCTTTTATTAAAAAATTTTTAGACTGTATGCCTTACATTATTCAAAGTGAATTGCAGGTGAAGTTGTGAAGAAAACGTCTGCTGTAAAATCTAAAATTTCGAAAAAAGATTTCAATAGCAATGGCTATAAAAATCAATAGAATTAATACATTTATATATGCAAATATATCTCCTCAAAATATACCCCTCATAGTCAGGTACTACGAGGAAAAGGCAGTGTATAATTTCACAGAACATATTTTATTTTTCACAAGTAAGAAAAAGAGCGTTTTTTTCCTGGTAGATTGATCACAGCATGGTAGTTGGCGTTTTCATACGATAATCGGTGAGAGTCTTCATTCTAAAGACCACTCGTTATTTTCATTAGCTCCGACGCTTCTATTAAAACTAAAAATAAGCCTGTACATGTTAGGGTGCACGTCTCTGAAATAACAAACTGCACAACGGGATTTCTACAAATCATACCGTGCCTTTTCAGGATTACACGACTCAATTCTATTACCCAGATACCAGCCATCCATCCATCCATTTTCCAAACCGCTTATCCTTACTGGGTCGCGGGGGGTCCGGAGCCTATCTCGGAAGCAATGGGCACGAGACAGGGAACAACCCAGGATGGGGGGCCAGCCCATCGCAGTTACCCAGATACGTTTTATAGAAGTATTGATGCATTTATAAACAGCTGTGCCGGAAAGCGGAGGGACATCAGAACGATTCTGCGAGGCCTAACATATTTGGAACATAATCCGATTGATCAGGGTTGGGGGCTCAATACAATATTATTTCATGATGAACATTAACAATTAGGGCTGCACGATATATCGTTTCGTATATATATGTATGCACATGCAATAGTCACATACTGTACATGGCAGGACGTGCGATGTCAAGTAACGCAAATTAAAATAAGCGGCGCTTTTGGTGTTTTTGCTAAACTGACAAATGTCACACTGTTCTTATCCTCAAAACACTGTCTAATATAATTTACGTCAATTTAAAGGTTTTTGGTTACGGATCCGACATGCAGCTTCACAGGCGCAGCTAACAAACATGCGGATCACAGAACGAACCACGATCACAAACATTCTTGATCAACTTGCTCCCTCTAGTCGTCATTTTACTAAAACGTAAAAAAATCGGAGATTTTGTTGCAAAAAGGAATGCTGCGTGGAATTATTCCAGCTGCAGAAAGCATGACGTCAACCAAAAACAGGTAGTTTGTCGACAGTGCCTTACAGTACTTGCCACAACACTGGGAAACTAAACTAATTTGTTTGATCATTTAAATCGGCACCACAAATCCCTGTATAATGAGTGCAAAGCAAAATCTGATTGCTGTCCAAAGCAAAAAACTATTTCAGATACATTTGCCAGTGTTACGCCATATCAAGGTTCCAAAACACGAGTGGAAATAACCGATATGATAACTTTCCATCTTGCGAAAGACTTGCCACCGATTAACACAGTCTGTAAAAAGAGTTTTAAAAACGTGATCGGGTCGCTTGACAAGCGGTATATAATACCGTCAAGGACCTATTTTATAATATTTACAATATTATGCAGCTACAATGGTTTTGTGGTCCAGCCTGACTGTCCACTTTTTAATGACGACTTCCACTAATTGAAAGACTTTAAATAATTAAGATTTTTTTCAGATCCTAATATCGCAATATATATCGCGGAAAGAATAAATATTGCAATCTTATTTTTCCCCCAATATCGTGCAGCCCTAATTATGAGTTTTGAAAAAATCAGTTGGCTTTGTAACATAATATATATCTATGCATACAGCTTCATATTTCAGACAGACATCTGCATTTGAGGTGTTGGTTAATGCATTAGGATATGCACTGCTGTACAGCTACTTAGTAAATAAGACAGACACACGCATATTCAGCATGTGTCCGTCTTTCACTCTGTACACACATCACAACAAATGTTGCCTAAGAGTCGAAGGTTGTATAATATTTAATGACAGAGTAGCCGCGTTTTAAAGAGAGGACCTTTAATAACTATTGCTTTTCAGTCTTATTTGATAATAGAATAATAATGAGCTTGTACGTTTTTTATAATTAAATGTAAGACGTTCGATAAATTCTGAAAACCAGCGGTAAAACACAATTTCCTTGAAACCCAAAATTGACCATTTTAATATAAACAAAATGTAACGACTTAAGGCGTCTATCAGAACCGCAGACACACAGCAGGTAAAACCCAATGCAGCGGCTCAAAAAAAAAAACAAACACCAATCGACTCGCATTAATTTCTGCAAGATTTTATCAATAAACACCACTTACATACTCCTATCAAACTGCGTTTACTTCAAACTGAACACGTGCCCCTTTTTGATATTTGTGACAATATCACAGTGGACGTACGCAACACTAAAATGCATTTTTTATGCACCATTTAAAACTAATTATCCATCCATCCATTTTCCAAACCTCTTATCATACTGGGTCACGGGGGGTAAAACTAATCATGTGTGTAAATAAAAACTTTATAACAAAGACAAAGTTACAACATCAAACACTGTCGTTTAAGAATAATCGTATCAAAACACCAAATGTTTTGTAGGACAGCCGGTTTAAATAAATATCCCGCGTCAGCCTCATTCACTAGAAGCAATAATGAAAAGTAGGTCATCTTAATTGGCGGGACACAAGGCGAAGCATTCAGCGATAAATAATACAAAAAATAATAGCAAAACTCTGCACTGCAGTAGCAGCCTAAAAACAAATTATTATTTTTAAGGCCAATAACCCAGATAGTGGTTGTTACAGTATATTGCATGCTGCAGTAATCCTGGCGTTGTAACACTGAAATAATTTATAGGCATGAAAACAAATACTCCGTAATCACTATTTACAGTTGCGCCGTTATTGTAAAACGCCACTATTTATTTAATATAACTTATTCTGCATGACAGAAAAGTGTCATAAAGACGGATCTGCCAAGGAACTTCATGCAAAATCATGATACATACCGACGGAAAGCGCAGCGCTTGCTTGCTTATAGCGGTGGAGTCACTCTTCTGCAAACGCAGAGAAAGTGGGAGGCATCGGGGGTCACGTGGCATGACAGACGCCTACTTACAGGTGTTTGCAAACACTCTAATATCAGATGCATTACATATTAAATACGTCCCTTTTGCTGTTGGTATTTGGTTAAAAGGATATCTTGAAATAATCACAAAATATAAAGATACAGAAAAACGGTTCATAGGTCAATCCATCTATCCACCTTCTGACGTGTTATGCTGCTTAGGGTCGCACGGGGGCGCTGGAGCCTGGCGCACGGTATTAATCGGGGATACACGCAAGACGGGTTTAATTAAACGAGGTTAGTTGAAGATCCTTTTTAGCAGATGCCCCTGGGCTTCAGCACGGGTTAGCCTGTGCATTAAAGTGCCAGGGACGATACCTGTTAATTTACTGAGTAACATTTCCTGCCTTCGTCATCGTAGACCTTTATCAACTATTTATATAAAATAAATTTAAGATAGATTATATTCAGTTTCAACATGGTTGTGGTGTCTATCAGGTGTTTTTCCCTAACATACTTTTCACACTAACTGATTAGAAATGTTCTAATGGAAATAAACTGAGCAGGTTTCACATACGTTAGTTTTGTTATCTTCTTCTAGAATCCTATAGAATGCAATACACGGAAAATGACTAGAATACAACAGAATCCAGTTGTATTTAATCACTGGGGGGCGCAGTGTGGTGCAGTGAGCAGGGGACTCTCAGCTTTGTGCTGCTGATTCAGTTTGGCCCTTGTGGGCCTCTGAACACCAACTTTTCTAAAACATGTAAAACAGCTATTTCAACAAAAAAATATCTTATAAGTTACTTAGCAGTGATTCCTGAGATTTTTTTTAGCTTCAATTTTATTTCATTCTCTTGCTACATTATTGCACTGCCCACTGTGCCCATTGCCCTTATCTTAACATGCATGGTGGGCAAACACACACACACAAACACACACACACACATGCTTTGTACAGCAACTAACATTTGACACTAACAATAACAGATCTTATTACCAGGGGTGTGTCTGTAGTCTTGTTCAGCTGGTTAAGTGAGATGTTCTCCTTCATGCTGGAGTTACCAAAAGCACATGCATGCACATATCATATCAACACCCCCATGTTCGTGCAGCAATCTGTTCCAGGTGTTATGTGAAACAACTCATAAGTAACCGGTCTAATCCTGTGCATAATTACAGAAAATCAGTGTATTTTGTGTTTCATTTTAGTGCATAACTGACAGTGCTATCCTCTGTACTTGTTTGCATGTGTATTGAATATGGGCTCCACCCATGTTCCTCCATACATCAATATTTTGGGGAAGATGGTGGCGCAGGAGGTAGCGCTATTGTTCGGCAACCGGAGGGTTGCAGGTTTGAGCCCTGATTCCTCCTGACCCCATCAAAGTGTCCTTGAGCAAGACACTGAGCCCCAAATTGCTCCCGGTGAGCAGGTTGGCGCCTTGCATGGCAGCCTCCGCCACCGGTGTATGAATGTGTGTGTGGATGGGTGAATGTGAGGCATAACATGTAAAGCGCTTTGGAAAAAGCGCTATATAAATGCAGTCCATTTACCATTTATTTTGCACATAAGTCCTCGCCACATTGGATACACACTATGGCGAGGTTGGGGTTTGTACCCCCTTTAACCATTTCATGATTGTCCATTGTGTTATTCGGGAGCTTTGATTCTTCATGCTAAGAAGCACAAACATCTATCCAGCTCTTTTAAAGTCATATTAAAGAGGGAAGAGGGCATTATGTCCATTCAGACAATGTGATCGCAAGTTTAGAGTGGTGTCTTCACGAAGGTCACATTTATCAGGAAAACGCAAAGGTAGATCTCAGGAAGACCTTGTTGGACTTGGAAGTCGTTCTTCTGGAACAGCAGCTGCATCTGCTTCAATAGGGGGCAGTGAAACACTTTCCCAGGCACATTAAATCAGTCTGCACTCCTAAAAGATTTAGCTCATGATTTCTTAAAATTGCAAGCAAAACTGCTTCTACCAGCATCAACCATGCAGACAGCAATAGAAGGATTTTCTAATGCACATGATCTAAATCAGTCTCATTTGTTTTGCAAAGTCAAAGAAAAGTTATCTATAATTACAATTTCTGAGTAACGTCCGTCTGTAGTGTTGCCTTGTGTGTTTTTCCATAATAAATCCCACAATTACCATACTACCACTTCCGTCCTGCTTCCTGCTCCACGCCCGAGCATACAGCCATGACAGATCTAGTGTTGATGAGTCATCTTGTGCGTGAAGGGAAGCATTACACTTATCCAGATTTGAATTAAAGAATTAATCAAATTCAGTATCTTGGAAATGACAGGAATGACAAACCTTCACAAGTAGTTGCGGGTAGTGGAAAGCTGCACTGAAATGGTGCTTTTTGAGGCTATTGCCCTTGCTAATTAGCAACAAGATTGATTCATCTGCTGATAATGAGGTCTGGCAGCTTATCTTACAGCTCAGACAGATGGATGAAACTTTCTGTGCTGCAGAAATTTCTACTGATCAATAGCATTCTTGCAGGTACTTATCGATGACTGTTCTTTTCCCCCTGGATTTCCTCCAAAGCCCCAGCACCATTATTTATGTCACTACCCCGGGCTGATTGTTCACCTTGGTTTTGAAAGCAAGCATTCATTTTACACCACAGTCATGGAGGCTGCAGAATTTCAAGAATTTGTGTGGAATAACAGCACAGCATCACCATCCCTTACAAGCCTGGTTGAGCTGATCTCCGCCATTTATTTCAGTTTTAAAGACAACAGAGTCTTTCCACGATGATTATTGTGAAAAGACAAAGCAGTCAATTGTCACTTTCAACTTTCAACCTGAGAATACTGTTGTGGCGCATGATGCCACTCTCAAGGGCATAAATTACAAAAAGAACATAATACGTAATTATTCCCAAAGAGCTTTAAAGTGCTATATTTGGCAGAATCGAGGTTGTACTTGTTCAGAAAAATCTGGATGTTTACTTCACCAAAAACTATAATTCTGTGTGTTTTTATTAATCAGAGTGTTCACTGTCTGAGTTTGCCACATAGTCCACACTAAGCATGTACTAAGCAAGACAACTTGGTAGACTATAGTCCTCTTCCTGAATACAGAGTGTTTGACCTGTCACTAATAATTCTCCATCACACCTCCTTGTAGATTTCTGACCTAAGTGAAGGGCAGCTTTTAAAGCTCATACCAAATGTCCCAGCTGAAACTGTAAAGCAGATTATTATGTAACTAATTAGTCAAGGAGTAGAAAAAAAATAGACCTGTTTGTAATTGAAGAGGACCTTTTAGATAATCTTAGAGCCATTCAGTGTTGCAAGCTTCTTGCTGCCTGGAAATCAGCATGAGATTTAGCTGACGATGTTATTAACAATGACCAGAAAGAAAAATATAGAATAACCAAAAATACAAATAACCAAAACCCATCAATTACAATCCACGCACCATCCAGAGGGGCCAAGGATAATTCAGAGCGGAGGCTTCAGAGTCCTCACTGTCCACTTGCTAGCAGAGGTAGAAGGCAAACAGCCGTGGTTTAGGCAAAGCGGTACCACAGCGGGCAAAGCAACAGCAGTTTTAGTTGTAATCCCCCAGTCAAACGCCAACCCAATCTAGCAGTCCTGATTCGGGGCATCTTAACTCAGGGAAGAGGCAAACCTATGAATATCCTGCTAGTACCAGCTATTACTGACAGCGATCCACAAGATAGTTGCCTCCGACACAGAATCCACACTAAAAGAACAGGTAAACCTGAAACGGGATGTGCCATTAGCGTCACGAGCGACCTTCAACAATCGCTACAAAGCCTCACACAAAATGGTTAGGGAAGCGCACTTGTAATTGAAAGATTTCAGGTTCGAATCCCCGACCAATAAGGCACCACTGAGGTATCCTGAGCGAGGTACCGCCCCCAAGCACTGGATGCTGAATTAGCTGCCCCCTGCTATGTCACATATAATGTATAAATATAGCACATAAATAAGAAGTTGTATGTAACTTTTTAATAATGGGCTGGGAAACTTGAGTATCAAAACACATGAACTGTATTTAACAGGCTTAAGAAAATAAAGTGTATTTATTTAAGGCAGTAATGTTACAAAAACAATATTAAAGAGAAAATTATATGTTTAGCCTAAGGGAGTACTGTAACATCTGAATCCCTGCAGTTTTTCCACCTTGTCCTTTATAGTAGCGCCCTCTATAGGTCACTAACAGCCGCAGCAGAAACTCCCGATCTACGCTCTCCAGGTACTTCACCGATATGCTTTCACGTGGTTACTCACTGAGCTAAATTAACCGGCTTGTATGTATTTTGTTAGGCAATATTATTCAAATTTTGTATTATTCATTTAATTGTGATTTTTGTAAAGGACTGTGTATCCCGTAGTGAAAAGATCTAAACCAGCGTAAACGGTTTGAGGATAAAGTACCGTAGGCCTTTCTGAAGCCGGGGGTTTTATTAAAAACCAGGCGGGCATAGAAGCTTTCCCTTTCGGCCAGACACAACTGTCCTGCTCGATATCTTTAAAATATTTAAAATCACCTAAATGCTCAG
This sequence comes from Isichthys henryi, assembly GCA_026776945.1. Classification (NCBI taxonomy): domain Eukaryota; kingdom Metazoa; phylum Chordata; class Actinopteri; order Osteoglossiformes; family Mormyridae; genus Isichthys; species Isichthys henryi. Next base: position 13,339,933 of record JAODJX010000043.1, read on the forward strand.
ATTAAATATGTACATTGATGCTTGTTTGTAGACTTCGTGACAAGCGACTGAGCATAACTTCAATTTATATCGTTATTCATTTTTGTTCGACGTTTCCTTACTTAGTTTGGTACCTTGGTCAGAGCATTTCGTGTTGAAAGTGTAATGAATTTCTGGATAAGCAGGAAATATAATTTATGTTCTTTTGCGTGTGTTTAATGATAGCAATGGCCCCTAAAATGAAAGCAGCCCCTAAAAAGCGCAAAGTTAAGCGCGAAGCGGGCGCTGGTGTTAAGGGCCTGGGAGCGACCGGCGACAGCGACTCGGAGCAGGAGCTGGAGAGGAACTTCGCTTTGATCGAAGGTCGCCAGGAGACGGAAGGGAAGGCAGGAGACGAGCCTAGTGCATCTGAAGGTTGCAGTGAGGATGGGGACATGAGTGAGGACCAAGAGGTAGATCCGGCAGAAATGAGTGAGGATGACGATGGCGCCAGCGAAGAGTGTGACGGTGCGGTTGGACCAAGGCAAACCGAAGAAGGCATCAAAAAAGGTAATAGCAGACCTTTATGTACTTTTGTAACCAACAGACTTTATAGCATTTGTTTAAACGTTACATAGTTATTGCATTTGTTTTATAAGGTGGCGTATTATTTTAAATATATTTTTAGGTAGCTGGTTCTTAGTTAGCCAGTTTAAAAAAGGTTACCCTCCTTGTAATTATACCAGTGGTTCTCAGTTCTGTTCCTGGCGCCCTCTAGCAGAATGTTCTGCTTTCAACCTGCCACATTCATTATTAGCCTGTTAAGGACCATATATAAGCCTGATTAAGGTAGGTTTGGCATGAAAACATTCTGGTGGGAGGGGGGCACCAGGAACAGGATTGAGATCCACTGGACTACATCAGTGTTAAGAAATAAGAAATAATAATTCAAATGGGCTTGAACTGCCATAATAACGTTGGTAATTTGTAATCTTATATCTGTCACCTTAAACATGCATTTGCATGGTGACTTTTGTGTAATATTTACATTGGGTTTCCTCATAGAATTGTCGGCGATGTCTTTTGAGGAGATCTTGAAGCTGCAGAATAAAGTGGGTACAAAGGTTTTCAATGAAGTGGCTTATGGAGCTAAAAAGAAGCAGGACACAGAGAAGGGGAGAAAGCGCCTGAATAAGAACAGGTATGTCCCATCTCATCCAGTGCTATGGGGAATTACGGAGGAGCAGAGCACTGTCTTGCGCAGCATATCTATTTATCCACTGGGTGGTGCTGTTTTCAATATTTGCAGAAGCTGCTCAGTACACCATGCTAAGCAGACTTGTGAGAATGACCTCATCTTAATTGTCACGTTTCTTTTACACTTAGTGTATATACCTTGAAAACCACCACTTCACCTCTAAAATTATGGGATAGCGGTAATGGAAAAAGATCAAAGATTTGTCAGGCTCACATGTGATACACATCATGTGAATGAGCTATGTATCCAAAAAGGATTCTTTATGTGTTCATATTGCGTTGCTGGAATAATTTCCCCCCTCTCTGGTTTAGACCTATGGAAGTCTCCGCCAAGAAGCCCGTTCCTTTTCTGAGACATGTGTTGCCTGTTAAGAAAAAGGTGAGTTAGAAACAGAGGATAGTAGGTTAATGAAAGAATCCAATCCTTTCGACTTTGTATGCAACATTATGACTGTAAAACACAAGGAGGGTGTGGATGTATCCAGGTTCCTCTATTCACCTGTATGCAATTAAGATTGTAATGCGAATTCGCTGTATATGTGTTAGGAAAGATTGACCAGTAGCATCAATGTGACTCTTGTATGTTTTGCAGTTTGCCAAGTTTGAAATAGAGGGCAAAGCTGTAATTCTTAATGTTGTCTGGTTCATCTGCCCACAGTATCCCAAGGGCGCTAATCAAATCATCGCTTTATATCCTCCAAACCCCATGTGCTGTCTGTCTGCCATCTGAATAACAAGAGTTTCACATTGATGTTTGTTATATAGTTTGAAATACATGGTTTATTGTGGGTCGGTGTCTGAGTAGGTTCTACGTTTTGTTCCAGATGCCAAGAGATCCTCGGTTTGATGACCTTTCTGGAGAGTACAAGCCGGAGATTTTCGAGAAGACTTACAGCTTCATTAAAACCATGAAGCAGAAGGAGAAGGAGGTGCTGGTACCTGTGTGAAACATGCATATCTGATGCTTCTGATTTTTTTTAGCCCTTGATGAATTCAATTATGACTCCCCTGAGAAATGTCTCTCGCCTCTTTTAGTTAGTTCAGAAGAAGATTAAGAAAGTCAAATCCATGAAGAAGAAGGAACAGCTTGATCACTTGTTGAAGAGGATGGTAAGCTACTTCTGCGTCTCCTTGCATTTAAGACCCACACTTAAAGGTTTTCATGACTACAGAGGCAAGGAACTATGAGAACTGGGAATCTAAAAAATGTATCACCAGGTGGACCAGGAGAGAGCCCAGAAGCAGAGGGAACTACAGCGGGAGAAAGAACTGGAGCACAAGAGGATGCAGCGGGAGCTGGTGAAGCAAGGCCACCGGCCCTTCTTCCTCAAGAAATGTAAGTGTCAGCATAAGTAATTTGCGGTAGCTGAGAAACGTCAGCCTACTGTGGGGAATCTCCGGAGGCGTCTCCGCATAGCTGTGCTTCTCACATCCAACAAACACACCTTATTTAGCACATCTGCTAATTACCAGGTGTGGTAGGTATGTTTGGGCAGGGAAATCTGCAAACCGTAGTGCAGACTGGTTCTCCAGGACCGGAATTGGGGATCCCTGCTTTAGATTAATGAGTGGACTTTCCGGAGGGTGACTCTGTGGGTTGTATTGGTTCAGCTGATACTTGTACCCTGCATTTCTCAATCAGGAT
>JAODJX010000043.1:13414904-13426786 GCA_026776945.1 Isichthys henryi
GTTTCCCCCCACAGTCCAAAAACATGCTGAGGCTAATTGGAGTTGCAAAATTGCCCGTAGGTGTGCGTGTGTGAGTGTGCCTTGTGATGGGCTGGCCCCCCATCGTGGGTTGTTCCCTGCCTCATGCCCATTGCTTCCGGGATAGGCTCCGGACCCCCCCACGACCCAGTAGGATAAGCGGTTTGGAAAATGGATGGATGGATGGATATTCAGATTAATTTAACTTGAATAACATAGAAAAATATAATGTGTATTTTAGTGTGTGTGTGTTGGGGGGATGGGACTGGATCCAGAAGTTCTTGCACCAGGAAAAATTTCAGACAGACGCACTTTACATAGTAATCCTTACTTCACTAACAGGATACTACATAGAAAATTTCTGTTAGGCCTACTAATTGATGACTAAATGGTGAATAATTAACTACTGATGTATTGCATATGGCCAATTTACGAGATGTGATTTTTCATGGAAGCTTAGAAATCAGTTATGCAATCTTTGGGTATGCATTTTAAATGTGTTCTCCACTAATTATAGGCTTTTAGTTCCACCTACTTCACTCCAGTTGACCTACGTTACTCTCCACTTAAAATTTGTTAATTAAAACAACATTACAGGTACACAGGTATTAATTAATCAGACAGTGGTAAGAGTCATAAGCAAAGGAAAAATGTCTCTCAGTCTCCAATTAAAATATTTAATTTACCATGGAAAATTCAAGAGGGAATTTTTAAACACTATCTTCAATTGCCAATCCTGCAAAAAAAAAAAAATCCTTTGTGCCATGACTAGCATCTCAGCTCCTCCACATCACTTCCTCTGTCAAATGGGTGGGATCAAAATCACATCCCATCACACGATTCCTCCAGAGAATGCAACTGTTCTCACAAGTATAAAAGAGGCAAAACACATCAATCTATTATCTATCAAATAATATTTGTCTTTGTTGCACATCTCCTCTCACCATCTTGTCCCCATAATCCCTATGACCTATTCAAACCAATGATGCCACTGCAAACACAGAACTTGTTGTTTATCAGTATTTAAAATGGAAACCCAGTACAGTCGACCCTCCATATCCGCGGGCTCCGCATTTGCAGATTCAACCAACCACAGATTTAAAACACTTGAATAAGAAGAATATCCAAAATGTTTTCTTTTTAGAAAATTATATTTTCTATATGTATTTGTCTATGTGTACTTTTTTATTTTATTTTGTATTTTTTTTTCTCAGGTCATTAAATCAGAACAATTCTGTAAATGTTGAAAAAAAGGAAATATTGTGTTTGTTGATGTCTTTAGGTACTATACAGCCTTGCGTCGACTTGCTTTTGCATTTCAGACTGGAACCACGAGACGCAATCAATTTGTCTATATCTCGATAGCTATAGGGAAAGACATTAGTCCTGTAATATACACATAGAACTCTAGCATATGATAATGTAAGTATGAAATCACAATACTTCATAATAAAAAGTGATACACTCGATACCTTCCTACCATGTCCGCTTTTAGGCGTTTCTCGATCAGTGTTTATTACTTACTATTGTCCTTGGACATAAATGTAATTGAATGTGTCTCAGTCAGGCTCAACTCAACATAAAACTGTACAGTATAACATCAATGTACATAGTTGTTAAATTATTTTAAGTATTATAAATAGTCATATATATGAAATTACTATGGTATGTCATATATAAGGGACTCGAGCATCTGTGGATTTTCATATCCGTGGAGAGGTCCTGGCACAAATCCCCTGTGGATATCAAGGAACGACTGTAAATTTACGATATGGGACTTTAATATATGAGCTGAGGAATGCATTTGCAGTTCTGCCAAGTCAAGTAACCACGGTAACATAGGGTGGGGACGAACACGGCCATGTAATTCAAATAAGACCCTGGAAATTTAAAAGATATCACAAAACCACCTATATCACCCGTGCAGGAGGGTGAGTTCGGGGTGCCAAGCCCTGTCAGCCTGAGGGACGGATGGCAATGCACACGAGTGCGTACACATGCACAAGACAAAAGAAGCTATACAATAAATGCCAAAAAACACGTTGGCACAAAATGTCCAACTACTGGCCCGTCAACCTGAATATAAAGACTAACTTTAGCTTTCTGAGAAGCTTACAGTCGGTATTGTTCATTTTTAAATGATTCATCTGTAATTCCTATGCGTGTGATTATCGTGTTTCGGTTAAAGCCATATGCCTACATTATGTCATTTAAAAAATTAAATTTGCTCCCCGTTTTTCTTATCTGCACACCACGTGGGCTATGATGCAGTACTGTGTCCAAGCTAATTGAGTTTCCATGGAGAGTTCGCAAGTAATGGTGCCAAAAGGAAATTATAATCATAACAAAAGCAGATGTTGACTTAATAGAATTTTCCACAAGTTATGGATATTAGCTGAATAAATTGCTGGAGTATTTAACATGAATAAAACAACTGAAGCAAAACCTATTGCTATTATATCAGGGAGGAACCTGATGCCTGTTAGGTCCCACTTATAAATGCGCTCATTGGAGAGTTTTAAGAAATACTTGGTAAATCTCATTTAGATTAAAAGGCAATGTCAAAGCCCCAGAGCTATCTGCAGACCTTTTTTCCCAATTAATTTGACACAGGCCACAATAATAATAAAAAAAACACAGACACACTTTTGGTACAATGTCCATACCTTTCACAGCATGCCAGTTTTTGAGCACGACTCCTGAAAATCTGAAAAAGCGCCCGGTATCTCTGCATTAAATATATGCTCAGGGATGCCACACTTTACTCCACATGGTCCAACATGATGGACTCTACCTTTCTCCACGCTGAACCACTGGGAGTGAACTCCAGCTGTCCTGCGTTTCGCAGGCAGAGGACCCACCGCATCTGTTCGTCTTTATGAAAGCACCTAGGGCTCGAGTCGGGTAAACTTCTAATTCGGAAATTTAAATTAGCACCCTCCAGCAGAAGTAAACAAACCAGCTGAGATAGAACAAAACAACAACAAAAAAAACACACTCAAGTTAGTATAAGAGGTTAGTGTAAATAACACAAAGAAGTAACTCCAGGCAAGTGGAAAAGTCTCAGTCACAAGATGAGAAAAACCTGCCTGACAGGTACATCGGGCCAGCACTGTAGGGGACAGTATGCCAGCTCTCGTCTGTGTGTCTCCTTTTTGTCACATTAGGGTTACAGAGCCTGAACTGCTTGAGCCACTGAATAGCATAGCAGGAGAAGACGTTTCCACAGCAGAAAGCGCTCGCACTCCCTGTCTCTGCAACTTATGAATCATTACTCAGTCTGGCATGATATTGAAAAGTGATAGAAGACAAGGTTATACAAGAAATCATACAATCAGGATGATTCATATCTGGATCATATCAGGATCATCCATCCTGCAGAAGCATAGCTGTGGATCCACTGTAGATGTGAGGCAGCAGCACCAACTGCTGAGTCACGATACTCCCCAATATCCATCCATCCATCCATCCATCCATCCATCCATCCATCTTTTAACTGTTTACTGTAATTGTGTATGTAAGGGTTTAGGACTGAAGACAACAGTAACAACAAAATTATAGCTCAGTTATCTAAATATAGAAACTTCTTTGAACCTGCTACATACTTGCAACATATGTGGGAGGTTTTCTTTGTGAAGGAGCTGGACACGGATAAGGTAACCTGAGTCATCAACAGGCGGTGTGTTGTACGTTGGTTAGTACTGCTGCCTTCCACCTCTGGGATCAGTGTTTGAGTCTCTGCCATGGCTCCGTGTGTGGAGTCTGCATGTTCTCCCTATGTCATTATCTGTAAATCAAGCTATGAAGTCCAAAAACATGTTGAACTGGAGTTACCAATTTGTGTACGAGTTGGTGTGCCTCGTGATAGGTTGGCACCTCGTTCTCTGCCTTGTACCCATAGGCTATGGAACCCCATGACTGTGATTAGGACAAGTAGGTGCAGAAAATAGATGGTGTCATCAACACTGGAGATGTTGGAAAATCATCACAGCTTTTCTAGTTAAAAATGACAACTGGCAAAGGTGTGAGGCCAATCTTTAAGTGATTAAGACATACCTGAATGAATTAAAATGGAAACAATAGCCTGATGATTGGAGATAGGAAGGGAAGGGAATTTTGAAAACTCAGTTTGTATGCTATTTATTTAGTAGCCAAGCCTCACAGGGCAGAGTTTGGTTTAACTCAATGAGCTGCATTTTTGATAGACAAAAGCATAGTTTTTGAAAATCAGTACAAAACTGTAGGTCTTGCTGGCCATGAATATCACCGGCCTGCCCGGGCGTCGTGTCCTCTGACGTGAATCAGCAGCGTGGCCCATTAAAACCTGCATTTCCTGGTCTGCGATTCAGCACTCCAGCTCTGCAACTCACTTTTAACACCCTTTAACAAACTGTGCAATTTTAACACTTTTAAGCCAAGGGTTTTTTTCCCCTTGTATATCTGTGTGCTCTGACTTTCTTCAAATTCTCTCCATTCTTTTTCAGCATCAGGTTTAAAAAGAGTGTTTTAGACATCACCGTAATATAATTCCCCTTTGAACTAGACAGAAAATCTTTATAGCCAGATAACCAGCAGCACTGGGCCTGTATCATAATGTCAGGTATTTAATTTATCATTTAAAGAAGCAACATCATTCTGTTATTAATTATTTCTTAGAAGACCAAGCAATAATATTTCAGGTGAAATCTTAAATGCTAACATTATTGGTGTCAGAAGGAGTTGGGGGTGAGGAGGACACACATGCAGTAGTCACATTTGGAAAAGATGTGATGTAAGAAAGGTTTTTAAACAACTTTAGAAAAATAAAGATTTCATCATTTTAAATGATTAACATTGCTTAGGGAATAGTTTCACAAAAACATAGCAACTGGCCCATATGTTAGCATGTTTGACAGGACTACAGTCTTAGGGTTTGTTTCATCCTTGCATTCTGCATTCACAACAAACTGGCCTCAGTAACACACAGATTCATAATGAAAGATAAGGAATGTGCTGCTCATATTTAAATATTTATTTGTGGGGGGGTGGTCTTTCGATACTGGGGGTGGGGGGAGTGATGTGTCCTTCCCATTCCCCCTACTTCTGACACCCCTGGCTAAAACTATGCATCCATCCATGCTAACATCCATTTTTATAACTGTTTCACCAATGCAGAGTCAGGCAGAGTCTATCCTAGAGAGTACAGGTGGAGGCAGGCATGTGGGGGGGGGGGGGGTGGCTAGGGGTGTCAGAGCACCTGCCCCTTTTACCTGAACAGCAGAAAGAGCAACCATGTCATGTTTGAAGTGCCCCTTTTCAATAATCAACGATCATTCAAAATGTACCACAGGGCTCACTCACCCCCCCCATCCGACAATATTTACCGACAAGCATCCCACCCCCTCGGCCTGCAAATACAGGTCAGCCATGGCCACCCTTCAAACAGCTGCGCTTTGAAAAGTCTGTGCATGTCACTGGGCAGGGGATACCCTGGCCGGGATGCCAGTCCACTACAGGGCACAGTCCTATGATGCACTATGGACCCAGAAACCCAGAATCCTCCCCAAATCCGGGGACAACATTCATACCTCACCCACCATCCATCTAACCCTAATAACAAATTCTAAAGGGATCGTTTAACATTAAAAGAACATTTACTTTAATGCTACATGAAGAAACATTCTCTCCGGTCTCCTTAATGCTATTGCATAATTGTAATTTTTGATATAGCTGCATATTTTAATGACTTTTAAAAATACAGATGTTTTAATGGCACAGGCATTTGTAATGCAGCTAATGCCTGACTAGACGTTATCCAGCTGCTTTTCTATGTCTTGAGGGAACATACATGTGCAGAGAGCTTCTCCTCCTGTGCACTTTGTCAAAGCGTGATGTCCCAACCCAATGACGTTGACCCACTTGCTATATACACATGGCTTGTTTATTCAGCAACATCAGCCAATTCTGCCCCAGATAGCTCTTTGAAATTGTCCCATGTGTCAGCTTCCACAGGGTTTTCTTGGAGAAGAAACATTTCACATTTCCCCCCTGCTATATAGAGCGACTGTGTGCTGGTGTAATACGCAGGTCCTATTTCAGGAGACAATTTAGGATTCTCAATCTCAAAGCTTTGGATGTTATTTTTGGATTATCATGGGACTATTTTAGGATTATTATGATGTAAGATATGGAATTAAACACTGTCTTTTACAACGACAAATCCTTGGAGTGAGTCTACAGAAAAATCCTCTACCATGCGTCTCCATGCCACAAACAAACTGAGGAATAACAGCCAACACAATTTAAAGCACAGATCCTGTTTTTTCACCATGTAAGGTCCAAAAGCAACTGCACAGGGCTTTTCATCTCTCCGTGTTTTTTTACAGCATTTATTTAAAAAATGAAAGGTTAAATATTCTGCTGTCCTCATTCCATTTTTTTGCTCTGCTTTTCTGTTCCATGTCTGAGGTTTAAAAGGTCTGAAAAGAAATATTATTGAAGTTTTGTTTCCTGTTTAATGGACAATTACTGAACACTTTGTGTCAGCTTTTGGGATCAGGGGTCAGACTCAGATCTGTGCTCTTCCTTGCCCTAGTCTGGACTGAAGTAGTTTCTGGATGACTGATGATGGAGGCGATGTGCAGTAACTTGACCATAAATACTGCAAAAAAGAGATCAAAGGCAGCCTGTCTTCAGATATTCAAACAAATCATTTTTTGAATAGCTTTCCATTGTCAGGCGCACGTTTCCCACCTGAAAACGTACCCTTCCGTTTGAGCTGATATTTATTACAGGCATTTGCACTGTTGGAACTGAGGAGACTCGGTTGTTTGTCTTGTGTTTTTCTGCTTGATGTTCAACAGAACAGAAAAATGCGGAGAAATACTTACAGTCTCTCCCTGCACTTAAATAACTCTGGTCCCCCGAATATCTCTGCTATAAAGAAGGAACAACATTGCTGAACGGCGCCTCTGAGTGTCAGTGACACGACTATCAAACTTATGCAGCAAAGGTGAGCGACGATGCTAAAGAATACAAAATGATCCAATGCACACCGTAGCTATTTAATGCAGGTCATGCGGAATGCTGCTGTCAGTTCATTCATAACTAGGATATTGTACAATTTCAAAAAGTGAAGCAAGGTCTCAATGGCAAGCAGCACTGTCATAAACTGTCCAGTTAAACATAAATCATCCATCCATCCATTTTTCAAACCACTTATCTTTCTGGGTCGTGGGGGGTCCGGAGGCTATGGGCACGAGGCAGGGAACAACCCAGGATGGGGGGCCAGCCCATCGCAGGGCACACGCACACACCATTCATTGCTAAGGGCCATTTACCAAGTCCATGTCTTTGGACTGGGGGGGCGGGGTAACTGGAGTACCCAGAGGAAACATGGGGAGAATATACAAACTCCACACACGTAACCCAGGCGGAGACTTGAACCCGGGTCCCAGAGGTGTGATGCAACAAGGCTAACCACTGCACCACCATGCTAACCACTGCACCACCATGCCCCCCTAAACATAAATCATATAAAAGCAAAATATTACGCATTACGGAAATACCCTTTTGTGCATCCGTACGGCATGCACATGCAGAACTAATATAACTGTAATTCTAGCTTCTTTTTATTCCTATCATATTTTTAATTCCCACATTTCTGGCACATAGCTTAGAAAACCCTCCCCTGCTACATCAGCGCCAAATTTCAGCCAGACCCTGGCTGAGACAAAGCAAACTAGTGCGAAATCTCGTGCTTAATCAGTTTCTGCTCCGAAATGAAAACAAAGCCCAGTAGCGTTTACAGTGTCACGCAGTGAGGCTGCGGAAATAACGCGCAGTGTACCAGAGAATGCGCAGTTATTCAAGGCTGGCCTTGAATAGATATGAATGTGATACAAGTATCAGTCAGTGTAGCCAAAAGGAATATTAACTTTATTAAATCATTAAATCTTTTTACTTACTAAGTGACTTAACATATTTACACTTAATATATAGAATAAAAATACTTCCTTTGCATGAGGGCAATATTTATAAACTGAAGAAAGGCCTTAATTATAATACACACACACATATATATTTCGGTGGGGGGGCATGTCCCCTCAATATTCAGATGTGCTCACAATGTCCCGCTCAATATACATAATAATAATGACCTGCCACCCGCCCCTCCCATTCGATTTTCAATTCAACTATTACATGTAAATATGTAGTGTAGTTTTTGTCTTTATTACAGTACATGTACACTATACATGGACCATGCATATATTGCAGAATATTGAAAAATATAAGTTTATTGAGAAATATATTGCAGAATACTGAGAAATATAAGTTTCCCATATATGGAAATGTGTTATTTAATATATTGCATCGCATTTCCCTATGTATCTCCATATATGTCTTGTTTCCTAAGGGATGTTTACTCATGGCCCATGTGTGCATGAGTGGGGGCATGTATGAGCTCTTCAGTGGACTGGTACCCCATCCAGGGTGTCCCCTAGCTTAGCACCCCATGCTACATGGCTCACTGAGAAGTATAAATGGTTATGAAATGGATGGATGGTTATTTATACTCGTGTACAGAAATCAGGGGCATATACTGTACGGGAGCAGGGGCACTGGCCCCACCAAAAAGCTCCCCTGTTACCCATATAATCAAAACACATCATCGGCTAAAGGTAAGGCTGGCCCCACCGTATGAATTATGGACCTCTCCCTTTTTAAAAAAAAAAACCTTAGAACTGCCCCAATCAGTAAAATGTGACAGAAATTTTTCACTTAATCAGTTGAATTGTAACTCTCATCACACAATAAAGGTACATTTGCCACAGACTGTATTGTCAAGGGGCCCAAGCTTCCCTTTGATCCAGCTACGTCCATCAGCGGCCAGAAGTGGCCTTTGTTCTTGCCAGTAGGAGATTCAGGCTATTATAAACAGGACTGTGGATTTCATACGGACAGCAATGAGGTGAATGCAGTTACATTCCTCTCCTCTTTCTGATTCTCAGTAGTAATTCAAAAGGCTCTACATGTTCCCCATCCCTCCATCTGACTACAGACTTTTTTTTATTAAATGACTTATTCAGCTTCCAATTAAAAAAAAAAAAAAACCTTGTCTGACTGAAAGCTGCCTAACTTTGATGTGTGTGTCACTTGTAACGGAATAAGGATGAACTGCCTGAATTAAAATGGCTATTAATATCGCACAGAGTAGTAAAGAAGGCATATCTGAGGATCCGCAGAGTACGCAGTTACCAGATCCAGCCAACACAGAGCTTTTGACAATGAATTATAAAGCAGATTCCGAAAATTCAGAACACAATATCTGTTATCATGCCGTAAAGATTTAACACTTCTAAAGGTGTCATTTGAATATCTTTTTAATATATTGACCATACTGTCACGCCCTGCATCCCTTCCCCCTTGTTCTCTAACGAGCCACACCTGTTACTTGTTTAATCTTGCCTCTCGCTACAGCCCTTGTGTGGATCACTCCAGGTGCCTCTCGTCTGCTCCCTCGTTAGTATTGCTTTAGGTGCCTCCCAGTCTCGAGCTCCCCAGTCCAGTCATTGATGTTGCTGCCTGCATGTGCTCCCCAGTGTCCCCAGTGCTCTCGCCGATCCTCCCTATGTTGCTTTGACCCCTCATGGTCCGTTTCCTTTGCCCTGTGTGTAGTTTCCTATAATAAAATCCCTTTTGGTTTTCCCCCATACCTGCCTTCTCCATTGTCCTTGCCTTCGATGTGAGACATAATATGATCCAATAACAATTATTAACTATTACTACATATATATCCTTTGCATAGTTACACATATTACACATCAACTATGGAAACCTGTTAGGTATAAAACAGTTGGTAAATGTTTTCAGTAATACCGTCTAGTATTTTTACAATTAAAATGCGAAAATACTGAAAATGCACAGAATGAGCTGCTCCTTATAAACAGAGCTCTCACATTCACACAAGAAACACAATATAAAAGCATTTGACACTGAAGATATCTGGCACAGAGCACCCAGTTTACCGATTCAGTAAGCCAGAAATTCGTTAACTATTATTATCTGTTAATGGTGTTCTTAGCATATCCACCTGTCAATAATAAATAAAACGAACTCACCTGTGAAAAATGGCAGGTAGTGGGTATTATTTTTGCTCATTAACAATTACCGTAGGCGATTTCCCCGCATTTGACAGCCAACCCCCTTAGGAAAGTAAATGATCTGGCATATTTGTTGCCGTATAATTTGTGTATTATCATTTGCAGGCAGTTTTGTTCCTTGGGTTCCGATTCAGTGGCAGTGTATTTCATTAGCGGCGTAATGCCCATCTGTTATGCATGAAGTCCTGAGGAATACCTCTACTTCCTCTAACTTCACATTCATTAACACCAAAAAAATTGTGTTAATATAAGCAGAAACATGACGAGCATAAAATAATCAGCAACGTTTCCTATGAATAACTGCTTATCCTATTAATGTATGAGGCACTCCCCCTGAGCAGAACGCAGACTCTGAGGGTCACCAAGACCAGCATTGAGAAGCTCTCATTGATTTAAACACCTACAGTATAGCTACCTCATGTAGCCTGGTATGTTACTAAGAGAATAACAGCTGAAATCGCTCCTGGCCGCTTTACAGCTTTGGTGTCTTCCTGTTGCCTCGGTGAAATTCTCTAGTGTCTTTATGTTTGTTGAAATGGCTGAAAACAGGTTAATAGTTCAGTAGCTTAGCGAAACACTGTGGTAATTACAGAGATGTATCTTGGTATCTAATCAAGCAGCTGAATGGAACAACCCATTCACGTGTATTCATTAAGCTCTACACAAGAGTGAAACCCTCCAAGAGGCTGGAAACTGGAAACCAATAGCTGACATGAATGTGCAGAGTAACATTACACAACTATAGACACTCTAATATCAATGACTGAAGACCAGAACCAAGGGAAAACGGTTATATCACCTTCAGAACGCTTGCTATTGAAAACATTTTTACTTTTACTAATTTACTTTTATTTACCAGTTGTTTTTGCCCAAATTGACCAACAGGCGAGTCGGATGATTCATGGCGAGTGTACAACTGCTACCTAAAGCTTCCAATGAGTAACCAGTAACAAGTTAGGATTAGAGAAAGCAATACAGTTTATTATAAAATGAAATTCTGTAATACTTCAAAATAAGACGAGCTATTCAATCAACGGAACACTTCATGATTGGTTTCTTGAAGGTTGAGTAGCCATCTGGCCATTCTCTTGATAGGGTAAGAGAATGCAGGTTTCTCACAGACTGTTCTCTTGCCAGTCCTCCCTGGATTGTGGCCACAATCCTGTCCTCCTTTTGAATGTGATTAATAACCACCAGACACATCCTGGTTGTATTCTTCCAGGGTGGCTCTGCTGCCCAGCGTTGTCGTTCTGAATGCCGTTCAACAGAGCTTGGTGGATTCCTTTGAGTCATTTGCCAGAATGTTTAAGTTTTGTTTAATCTGTCTATAGATTTATTATTTGTGTAATGCTGTGGGACATCCATATGTTTTTCACTCGAGACAGGAAGCAGTGTCTTTTTGCAGAAAAGGGGTTTCCTCTGTGGTGACCTCCCATGAACACCCTACATGGCTATGCGCTTGGTTTAAACGATCTGTCCAGAAACATAATTATCCATCAGTTTATTCTCTAGCCACTTATCTTCATCAGGGTCAGAGAGTGAATAAATATATGGAAAAGTAAAACATATGAATATATATGTGTGTCTAATGCATCATGACTCATTTAATTTTCACCTTTTTATATTATAATTTTGGGGCGGCATAGTGGTGCAGTGGTTAGCACTGTTGCCTCACACCTCTGGGACCTGGGTTCAAGTCTCCGCCTGGGTCACATGTGTGTG
>JAODJX010000043.1:13475226-13489920 GCA_026776945.1 Isichthys henryi
GTACCATCGGGGAATCACACGGGGGAAACCAGGGGGCGTGGCACACGGGAGGAATGGACGAGCTGGGTATAACACAATGTCAGCACTGGTCACGATTTTTTAAAAATTGCTTATTGACGATGCCTGCAGTTTTATTCATTCTTTATGTCTTGTTTGTTTCTTTTTATTTTTCTGTACATGGCTGAAAATGTTATTTATTATGCATAAATTAGCACTGCGTTTCCTCTTCACTCTGAATCATCTAAGCAGATAGACGAGCTCAGTTAACAGGCTACCTTAAAAAGACCCTCAAAGCCTGAAACACATTTGCTTGTTTTGCTTTTATATCATACATACCTCCTATGGGAGGCTTAAATATTTGATAAAGTCAAGGCAGATGCCATGCAGAGAGATTTCTGGTGCTTTTCTAAGCGATGGCAATAGAAATGTGTACTGTATATCTGGAAAGACAGTTATGTAAAAACGACGGATAGTATTATTGAGTGTAAGTAGTCCTCAGTTATGATTCACGTTTATTTAAATCGGGATGAAATCTGGAAAATTTTGTATGCGGCACAGTTTGAAGATAAGAAAATATAATTGATTGATTTGGTATGAGAAGTTTTCAACCCAGTTTTGTATCAGATGCCATAACGTATCTCACAATGCAGTGTTGCGTTAAATTTCATCACTTGCCACATCACAGGCTCGATCACGTTACGCTGTTTCTCCACATCGCTGAGACACAGATGCTGTCTGGGCTGTAATCGTGCATTTATACTGTACAATGAAGCAAAAATTACTAACCTTTGAGAGGACTGAAATGGATAGACATCCATTCTGAGTAAATGTAAGATGCCTGTTAATATTTCCATAGATTCTTTTGAAAATTGCAACATTCAATCTTTCCAAAATATACTTCAATGGGTAGCTTAACATAACATTTCCTTGTGTTATAAATGTAGAATTGTTTATTGAAACAGATTTAAAATCACATATCCATATAGCCATCCCTCCATCATCCATAATACTGTAAGTAGAGAGTCACGTTAGCATGCAGCCAGGATGTCATGTCTTCTGTCTGGGTCTTCAGGCCTCCCAGGGCCACGTTCACTGTTGTGAAGATTGAGTCCATAATTATTAGAAGCAATGCTGTCACTTTCTTAGTCATGAAGGACATGGGAAAGACTAGCTGGATATGATGCTCTGATAGACCACATGATATCAATTCAATTTCGTGAAACTCCCCTTCACTATGACAGTTATATAGGCTAATGCACCAACAACTGATGCAGACAAGGAATTGAAAAGTTTTATGGCCAGGTTCAGGCTGAAATTGACAGGGCATGCAAACAAGATATACTTCTGAAGACTTGGAGACTTGGAGAATTCTGAGAAGGTGGAAAGTACAGCCGGCCAACAGAAGTACAGCTGGAAAGCAACCAACTAGCTTGTGAAAATCCGGAGTGTTCTTCATTGCCAGTGTCTTCTTCAAGCAGTTAAAGTGGACACGAGATGGAGTTTACAGAAGCTGAATACACTAAATTCTCAGTGCCAAACAGTGGAAGAGCTCAGCTGAAACAGAAAAGATGCGGCCTAGAGGAGGTAGCGGAACAGATCTCTGGCAGGAAACTAGGATGAATTGCACATGGATATGTGGAGAACAAGAAAATTCCACTATTTCATATATGAAACACCTGAGGCCTCATTTATCAAAGCTGTATACGCACAAACAGATGGCCAAAATGTGCATACGAAAATGTATCTAATGAAACTTGATGGAGAAAAAAATGTGTATATTTACGGAAAATTAGATGGAGGTGTATGTATATCATTTTGGTCAAATCGGGAAAAGGCGGCACCCATTGTAAAGCAGGGAACTCCCGTGCGCATGTCAACAATTCATAACATCAATCCACGCCTTCACATGAAAACCTGTATATCTAAAAATGTGAACTGGGATGCATTTTAATTATTATTATTTTATTAGTTACATTTATTTTATTCCCCTGGGATTTCATTTATTTGTATAAGCCAAAGATTATGTGCTTAAGTGACCTTTGATCGTTTAATTTGTCATTTCACATGCTAAGTCTTGTCCTCTTTCCATGAATTAAAAATTCCTCTAATTGCAACGAGTAGCTCTAAATGTGAATTAGGCATCAGACATAAGCATGCATGGGTTGACTTATAAAACATGTTCTTACTAGTGACTACGTAAAGGGAATGATTAGAAGGGAATGATTTTTCATAAACCACCTGATCCCCACAACGTCATTCGGGGATCCACTCACTGGACAGCCACGCGCTCTGATGGATTCTTATCGGCAAGAAATGCCCAATCACTGATGCCCAGGCCAGCATGCACCTTACATTTCGAGGTTTCCTGTTACCAGCCACGTCCCTTTGCCCGGCTGTCACAGATTGTCCTGATTGTTTCTCCATCTTCTCTGATTGTTTCTCTGTAGCGCTCGGGCTGACACAAGATCTTTGCGGTTTCAGAGATTTTGAATGCTTTCCCTGCTGACTGCTGATTGGTCAGCTTGCCCTACCTATTCCTCCCCTATCTTGCAATCCTTGTGGGTAGGTGACCAATAACGACTGTATTACGAGGTGACCCCACCATGTCACAGTATTAAGGGTTAAAATTCCAACAAGGGGTTTCAGGCACATTGAGGAGAGTGATTTCAGTGGTGAGAGCTTCTCCTTTTGGTGTGTACTTTGGGACTTTGCAATCCGTTTATATTCACATAAAGCTATACAAGAGTCTAAAGGAAAGGGAAAAACTGGATTGTGCGATTTCCTGTGAGATCGGACGGGATTGGCTAGCCATAGCTTGGCAAGTGGCCTTTTTTGGACCACTATTGGTGGATACTGACCAATGCGTACCAGGAACACCTCACAAGTCCTGCCAATATGGAGATTCTCTAACCCAAATGTTTGGCCCTTGTCAAAGTCACTCAGATCTGTACGCTTGCCCAGATCAAGATCTGACTGTTAATTTCCCCAATGTATAATGGCAACTTTGACAAGTGCCATTGTAAAGAGATAATCAATATTATTTACGTTATCTGTCAATAGTTTTTATGTTATGGCTGTTTGGTGTAGTATACAGCAGTAGATGCAGACAAAGAGTGATCATTCAGTTACTTTTGTCAATCAAAAGCATCCATCCATCCATCCATCCATTTTCCAAACCGCTTATCCTACTGGGTCGTGGGGCAATCAAAAGCAATTTCATTTTATTAATGCACAAGTCAACATTGACATTATGCACATGTACACACATATACAAGATACATTATATGTACAAAAGTATTGTGACACCAGGCCATTACACTTACAGAAAAGTTTTTGACGTCCCATTCTAAATCCATAGCCATCAATATGGAGTTGGTCCCCCCTTTGCAGCTAAAACAACTGTCACTATTCTGGGAAGGTTTTCCACAAAATTTTGTCTGTGGGAATTGTTCCCCATTCATCCAGAAGAGCATCTGTGAAGTTAGGCTTTCAATCTCCATTCTAATTCATCTCAAAGGTGTTTGATGGGTCTGAATGAAGCACCTGAATTGAATAATTAAGAGGTGTGCCCAAAATTTTTGTCCAAATAGTGCATTTCTGACATTTCCAAGCAGAAATATGCGCACAATAGGTACGATAAATCCATATTTTTATATGCGTACGTATTTTTTCTGAGTGGATTTTGATGAATGAGGCCCCTGAACTTCTGCCTCAAATATTCTATTAGTAGATCACATAAAAAATACAGGACACGTGTACTTGCCATTATCAGGCATGAGAAAGACGGGGTCTATTACCGTAAATTTTTTAAAGCATAACATTCACTTTGCTCAACATCAGATATGGTGGCGAGGTTATATCATGGAATCGATTCAAATGGCTGAGACAGAGTTTTAATTTTTAATGCTGCTTCAGAAATGATAAAGGTGATGTTCCATTGAAAGGTGCAACCATATTTTTTATATTTGCCTTTGTTTTATCGGTTTATTATCACAAATCTATTTCCAGTGCTTCTGCACATTTTTAGGAAGGATCCTTATAAATATTGAAGAACTGAAAAGGGGAGAAAGGGGTGATTTGATTTTCTATTTCATTTGTTTTTTGTATATATAATGCATGTTTATTTATAATAATAAAAAACACCTATATATTTTTCATGAAGCAGCCTGTACATATAAGCCATGGTAAAATGAAATACTGTATTTGTAAACACTACACACCTATAAGCATGCAAAAAGTGTGGAGGGGGTGACATGAGGAATGTTGAACGAACATGTGAGTAGATGGGAAATAAATAAGCTAAACAGCAGAAAGTGTCATTGCCGTTCAGAACTTGAAATGTTCGTAAGTCGTTATTCAACATTATTTTAACGTTATACAAAGAACTAGGATGCTGGGAGTACGCACGCTACGCTGCTGTGCGGCGGGAGTAGCGGCCAGAAGTTGTACGACCCGGAATTCGCGTGCAGAAAAAAAAATTGTTGCGGACAGGAAATGGAAGCCCAAAGAACACAGTCTGAAAGTGCGTAAGTAGAGGAACATGTGTATCGCTTAGTTCTTTTGTGTGATTTTGTTAATGGTCTTAAGTTTAGTTTGTTTTCCAGTTTGTTTTGACCCCTAGTGGTCCTGTTGTTTTGGTGCTTTCCCCTCTGTTCAGTTTATTTGATAAATCCTTGTCTTAGAGCCGTTAAGTGGATCGTTACCTTCTTTCAGTTTGAACCATGCCCCGCCGCCATGACATGATGGTCGTCTTAGAAATGAACAGATACTTTGATAGTGCATGGCAAATATCCTGATGTCCTACCTACTGATAACTAGCATGTAGGATGTACCTTAAATGAGGTCACTTTGTGTAGCTTTAGTGTTTCGCAGTTTCTGTCTCCATAGCTTCTGAGATTTCAGCTAAGTGCCAATTACCTTATTTTTTTATCTTAGCAACGTTACCCTTCAACCATTCTCCTAATATGAGTCAAACTTAATAGACTGTCAACTGGAGAAATTGCATTTCTATGTTTTTCAGGACTCTCCTTTTCTACCAAATTTTATAATTTAAGCAAAGTTACTACTGACTCTGCAGTGAATGTGTGGGGATTTCAAAGGATTTTTGGAGGCACACGGTTTGTTTGTTTTTGTTGTGATAAACCAAACTGTTTTAAGGTGCGGAACTTTATTTCATGAATACTGAAATACTATGAATACTGAAACCTCTGTGAAACTGTAAACACTTTCCATTTAACTTATGAAATCAGGCCTGTATTCCACTCCATCTTCATTTCCTTTACTGCATTTTTTTTTCAATAAAAATGCAATTTTGCTATAAAACCTTGTTGGCTGTAAAATAGACTTCATATAATTTAATATAAGAACATGGCATTTACTTGTTTAACTTGATGTAGACGTGAATGGTGGATAGACATCTTTTAAAGCTGATTCCACGTCTCATGAATGGAGGCATGGTCGTTTACAGCTGTTTGCCGATATGCACTGGGCGTATGCGTGTTATTATACCGTTAATGTTGCATGTGTTTTGTTTTTTTCTGCCTCGTCTGCAACAGAAACATTTCAAAAGGAGTAGGGCTGCGCGATCTTTGGTAAAATATGAATAAAGATTTTTCTCCACTCGGAATCAAGATAGTGTTTATCTCATGATTCTTCAGCGATATATTTCTCTCATTATTCTTATTTTGCATTACATCCTGTCTTTATGAAGGTGGAAGAAACAATATGTAGACGTACAATATATCGGTTATCATACCAATATCACTGGCCAATGTTTAAACTTTATCAATATTAGAAATTAGCAGCGCTAGAGCTAAAGATGCAAAGTTATTTTATTGTGAGATGAGCTTCTTTTCGTGCTTTTGTTCAAAGCGAGGTACGAGTGAGGCAAGTAGTCATGTCGTCAACGGGCGTAAGTGCAACTAGACTGAGCTTCCAATGCAGACCCATTTACAAGTGTACGCAGTTTTGGATCTGGCGAAGTAGCTACCCAACAGCTACAAAACTATACAGTACATACTATGACACAACTCTTAAACTGTTACACAGGGCATTACACAACTATTGAAGAGTCCCTATTATGGTAATTATCGCTATGAAAATCCGCCAGATGAGAAGTATGCACTACCAGAAGCTACATCAAACCCTGGAAGGTCCGGCTTGTACTTAATTCTGAGCTATGCAGCTGTGTTTGTGGACCATGATCTCTATGCTTTTGAAGACCCCCTAAGTGGCTCTTACTTAAAGTTCTTGGATTATGTTGCAATATATAAAACGAAACTTCTCCGTTTTGACTTAGAAATTAACCAGTTTTCTTTAGCAAAGCAAAACAAGCAAAAAAATAAATAAACAGCAAAAGCAGCATATGGTTAAGATCTATCCTGACTATATAAGGTAAAATATTGCCAGTATATCCAGAATACATTGCCCTATACCATATGGCTAGACTAGGCAAAACTAAATAAATATTCTTCACATTCTAATCACCCATGATTAAACACTGTGGGACGCCAAGTGCCAGAACATATGCTCTTTACTGGTGCAGAGCGCGATCCAAAATGCAGCGCTTTCTTAAAGTAATTGATTTATCACACGATGCAGTCCCGTGTGAAAAGTAAGAAGGAGATGAGTGTGCGGTGCAGTAGGGCCGTCATCCATCCCTGGACTCGCCGTCGTTTTCTTCTACCTCATCTTTGGTTTTTAACAAGACAGCTAGTTTCTGTTTTCACAGTCCCAATCATGAAGCGAACTCTGCCCCCACCCATCCACCCATCGAAATTACGTCTTTCTCTTGGTGTTTCACGATTGTTTAGTTTTCCCCCATTGCCGGTTCACACCACCGCCCCACCCTGAAAAGATGATAAGCTTTAAATAAAGTCTCGTTCCGCTTTTAACGAGTGTCCCGCATCACCTGATTTAGTCTTAGAGTCAGGCAATACAAGAATGAATAAACAGGTCAACACTGATATGTTTTCCTAAATTTACGAAAAGATTCCACTTGCATAACCAGTATACAATACAACAAACTGCACAAGAAATTGCATAATCTTTCAAGGATAGCTTTTTTATTATTGGTGTTTCATTCAGATAAACACATTAATTTATTTCAATGATTTTTTTGCGTATATTGGATAACGATACAAATATCACTAATGGTTTATTGTTAAGTTCTAGGAGTGCTACTAAAAATATTTCTACTTTGAATAATAGTAATAATCCACTGTGTAACTGTAAAATGTTAACCTATGTTAATCTTTTAAAATCCATTTTAGTGAGCATGTTACCCATCACAAAGCTATGACGATGCTCATGTCGTCTTTATGTCCGATCATTCAGTGCTATAACCCCAGGTAAACTTGCCCTTGATCATTTCAATAGCTAGAAACTCCCTTGACGCTGCTATTTATACAGAAACCTTCAACTCCACCATTATCAGAAAGACCAGTAAAATTACACTGCCGTTTAATGTTTTATTTTAGAAAGCTTTCGATAAACATAGTACTTCAATTATGGATGAAAACAATCTTTGTACCTACATTTCCAGAAGACTAAAAAGATTCGACCTGCTCGTTTGCTGCTAAAGGCTTTCCACGCATCGAGATATTCACCCTGGCCTGCCCCACTGGCGGGTTTTATCTCGCTGTCACACATAAATCCCGACTGCGCAACAATTAATAGAAAGCCAAGCCTCACAGCTGTTCTCCCAGAGGAACTCTAGGCACGTTTGCCCCTCTCCCGAGTGCTATCCCTCTCTCCCATGTGCATCTCAAGCGGACGATCTAAAACCAGCACAATGCTTCCCCTGGTCCTCCCTGTCACTGAGCGCTATTATTAAGGAATAACGCAGAAATTCGTTCGGGTTAACAAGCTGAAGGAAGGCTTTTTTTAGTGGAGAGTACGAGGCTAAGAAAAAGAAACGAAACAACAAAAAACCTGCAAGTTTAATTACTGGGAAAGCACCCGTTGTTTACCGCAAGTAGGTAACCTAAGTTGCATATTTAAATTTCATAAACAGGCATTTTAAAACTGGGGCATATGTAAATTGTTTATATAAACAAAAAACAAACACGACAATCTAATAATACTGCATACTAGTGATTTAAAGCATTCATATACTGGATGCGTGAATGATGTTTTAACTTTTTATTTATATATTTTACAGGTTATTAAATTGTCATCTAATTATACTATTTTTAGCTATGCTGCCCTAAACAACAGCAGACAAATGAAATAGCCTGTGTTTGTACAATCTATCTTCAGTATTGCTCCATTCAATTCAAGGAATCAACCATACACCATCATTCCCCAAGGATGTGTTACACAGCACTTCACAAAGCAACCAAATATACACAAGAAAACAAAAATCAAATCATATTTGCTTAATATCATTCATTTTTAAAAACTGATGGGGTGTTGAAAAAGCTCACGTGGAATTATTTTGAATAAGCGTAAATAAGTAATATAATGAGAGCAATAAAAAAGGAGAAAGTAACTGCAAAAAATAACCCCAGGTAAGCAAACGCAATAAATAAGACATGAAAAAATTGATAAGTTTGATAAGCGTCAGTAGGCATAAAGTTGTGTGAAACACATCCCCGTAGTGAGAGAGCCAAAGAGGAGACTCTGAAGAAGAGATGGGAGAAACGGACAGCAGAGAAATGTGAGGGAGCCTCAAGGCGCGAGGGAGAGGAATGTGAGGGAGCCTTGAGGCAGGTGGCAGAGGAATGTGAGGGAGCCTTGAGGCAGGTGGCAGAGGAATGTGAGGGAGCCTTGAGGCAGGTGGCAGAGAAATGTGAAAGAGCCTCGAGATGAGTGGCAGAGGAATGTGAGGAAGCCTCAAAGTGGGCGGCAGAGGAATGTGAGGAAGCCTCAAAGTGGGCGGCAGAGGAATGTGAGGAAGCCTCGAGGCGGGTGGCAAAAGAATCCAAGGGAACCTCGAGACAGGAGGCAGAGAAATGTGAGGGAACTTCGAGGCAGGCGGCAGAGGAATATGACAGAGCCTCAAAGAGGGTGGTAGAGGAATATGAGGGAGCCCCGAGGCGGGCGGCATAGGAATGTGAGGGAGCCTCGAGGGGGGTGGCAGAGGAATGTGATGGAGCCTCGAGGGGGGTGGCAGAAGTAGAGGCCATGTTTCATTTGTATGTGCTGATGAAGTGTGAAACTGAGAGCTAAGATGAGGCATGAAACCCGGAGCTCAATTTCCCCAGGGTACCATATGCTATAGTGGATGTAGTTCCTACATCCCCACTATGTGTTGTGGGAAGTCTGTGCTTCCACAAACTGGTATATATAGGTTGATGAGAACAGTACTGAGCGTGTGGGCAATGTGTGGCTCAGCCAGCTAAGTTTTTGTGTTTCTGAATGGAAGGTTGCTGGTTCTAGCCCCAGCCTCAGCAGAATTGTCACATTTCTGTGGACCCTTAACCAAGGCCCTTAAGCCCTGGTTCCAGGGATGCTGTACACTGACTGACCTGACACTCTCACCCCGGGGTAGATGAAGAGCATTGCAATGTACCTGTTACCTGACTTGTGCAAGTGACTGATAAAGGATCACTTCATGAGCTTGGGTGGCTCAGTGGGTAGCACATTTTCATAGTCATGGGATTGATTCCTGCCCTTGGCTCTGTCTACATATTTGCCCAGTTTGTGAAAGTTTCCTCCCACAATCCAAAAACTTGTGGCTAGATGGAGTGGTGTCCTTATATTGCCTATAGTGTGTGACTGTATATGTTAGCATATGTAATGAATAATAATAATTGATCCTTTATTGTCCCTGTGGGGAAATTCTTTTTTACGCCTCCTTCAACTTGCTCTTTGTAGAGTAAGTTGTCTGCGAAGGGCAGCCACCTGTTGAGGCGCCCAGGAAGCTGGGGGTTAAGGGCCTTGCTCAAGGATCGTTTGAACCGGCGACCTTGTGATTGCAGTCACATAGGCTTAGCCCACTGAGCCACACACTGCCCCCTACTGGCACCTTCTCCAGGATATGACCTGTGCTTCCTGGGATAGACTCCAGGCTCACTGTCACCCTGTACTGTAATAGTGGTTATAGATGATGCAAGTACTCAGTAAATCCACACGCCACATTATGCCATATATGGCATATATATGTATGTATGTGTGTGTGTATATATATAAAATGCATACTGATTGATTTCTAGCAAAAAATGGAAATTGTGGCATTTACAGAAGTGCAGCTGCTTGCAGGAACACCGAACACTTCTTCCACTTATTATTGACTTATTATTGAGTTAGTTCACGGGCAAACCTACCTGATATGTAGCACCTCAGCCTGGGGTGTCCGCAGCAAACTCACACACCATGTACCGTGAAGGTCTGCACAGCAGCTGCACGCTGGGAGCCTTTTGTCAAAAACCAAACAAAGCAAAGAGTCATCAGGTTCACATCTATGGTTCTCCAATATTTTTTTTACTTACTTGTTTATTTCTTGTATATTTTCTTATTTCGTACAGGCGCTGTTGGAAGTTCAAGCAGCATCCAAACAGCTTTTTCTACAGCTTACAATAATTTATTAACGTAATGACACATGGACGTTTCTTTAAACAAAATGCTTTTTTTGCTACATGTCATGCTTATTTGAATAAATTGATGAATAAATCAAATCGCAGGTTTGCAAAGTCTTCTTGGATTGACGTGAAACGTTTAGATTGATTGAAGACATAAAATCAAGGGGAAAATATGAATTATTTTCTTTTTCAGACTAAAGGCAGGTGCTGTTGGAGCCAAGTACTGCAGAAAGTGTTGGTATCCAAAGCTTTGCAGGCTGAATCGGGCATGACCCAGTTATATAAATCAGGCCCAAACTGCATTTTTCCTAAGTTGCCACCCCATCTCTCCTGGGAGTTCATTGATCAGCATTGTAAAGGTTGGTCACAACCACCAAAGGTGGGCATGAAATATTCACATAGTTCTTCCAACCACACAGAGCATACCTCAATATGAAGGGAAGCTGATATCATATTAATGAATTATCAGCTTTTTTTTCACATTTTATTTGGGGCACCCAAAATAACGTTTATTTATTTGATTGGTTAATTTAGCTACTAAGGGGCTTGTCTTTAAAAGTATGTGTGGGACCTGGTTTTAGCTTATTTATTAATGCAAGCAAAGACACACCGAACAACAAGAAGCATCTATTAATCTAACCTAGACGAAAAGGACTCAAGTGTTTGCAGTAGAAAAATAACATAAAAGAGGTGTCAGAGAAGCAGTGAAGAGTGCAGCTGATAGACTGTGACTGTGTTTTGAAGGCAGATGGCTTGCAGGTGACTGCCCTAATGTAGAGTCTGAAATGGGTTAACGTTCAAAGCCGCTGTCCAAGGTGACCACTGACAAGACTTGGTGTAGGCAGACCTGATTCCACACTGCATAAAGTACAATGCATTCTGGGATTTGTGTTAAAACACTATTTCTCTTGGAAATGATACTGTAAAAATAAACAAAACAACAAACAGAAAGTATTTGATTTAGCTATTGGATCCAAGATGAATGGTATGTGATCCCACACAAATACGGCACAGCTGCTTAATATGAACAATAAATATTTGATCGGATTTGCCAAGTAAGAATAGAGGATGGCAGAGATATTTAACGCAAAATGTGTTCTGATGGGGGGATGCTCGGCCATCGCAGTTTAATCTCGGCCCCCCCCCCCCCCCCGCTGTCTGCTGCTCAGGTTTGCTCACACAGCTAAAGAAAAACACTGCTGAGCTAATTCTGGCTGCTAAAACTGCAAAGTTTGTGAAACAACCTTTCCCAGCCGCTGGTTGTTCGGCGCTCGTTCACTGGTTTGACGTGCCCTTCTGGAATCTGACTGGATTCCACGATGAGGCTTTCGTTCCTCCTGCAGAGTTCATTGACAGATGGCCAATTTGCTTGCAGTTTAGCATTTCCGTGTTGATTTACTTAAGTCTGCCGCTAAGCTGAATTTTCCGTGTCGAAATGGGGTCTTTAGAGAAATTCCTTGCCATTTTGGAGAAAATTAACACAGAGCTGTTGCCCGTAGCTGCATAGACAATGAGAAAAACTGTACTTCAGTAATGGGAAAAATCAGGACACCTTCACCCAGTCCCTGCTAAACCACCAGGTAGGACATTACTAAAATTTGCCTGAATTTGCAGCCTATCTGATGACGCACAAAGTCACCTCGATGTGATTTCCAAGATTAACCACTACAAGTCACAGCCACTGGTGCTTACGCATCCGATTCAGCGCCGTGTCTCTGACAGGAACCTTGTGCCAAAAAAGCAAAGTTTCAAAGGTCATTATTCCCGTCGTGACATCCTATCACAGTGAGGTCAGATCTTAGGCACCGGCAGTGATCGAGACAAACTGCGGGGCAAAACCAAACACTGACCTACAGTTGACTTTAAACATACAGCTCACTCACTCACTACACCCCAAGTGGACATTCTGGCCAAGGAGTATCATTTTGTAATGTATAACCTACAGTTAACGCTATTTATCTGCATAGTAAGTGCACATTTTCTTACAACAAAAAATGTAATTTAACATAAGAACATATGAGAATTACAAGTAACACAATAAAAACTACTAAAAATGTCTTCTGTTCTCCAAAAGGTTACTGATATCTACTTGGATAGCTAGATGAACACCGCTTCAGTTCCCAAACTTCTCCTCAGTGGCATCTGAACCATTCTATGTATTTATTAAATTTCACCACCAGCTCGCATAATTAATTAACTTAATTAGTTAACACAGGTGTATTGTATGGTTGCTGGAAATAATAGGGTTATTTTAGCAGAGGTGTTGAAATGGCTAAGCTGACACACTTTGCTAGGCGTAACACTATAGTTTTACACCAACATGACAGTTATTTAAACATAAAATTTTTTTTTTGGCTGCCTAAGACTTATGCAATACATGGCTGCAAAACAGCGGAATGTAACCTTAAACAGCCGTTTTCAAACCACTCATCGGAATTGTGCAGATTGCACAGTGCACACCACATGGGTTCATAATCGATACAATTGCACTTCATAATAGGGTACATACCGACACAAGAAGAGCGATTTAGAGACACTTACGGTATTAGCTCAAACAAATGTCTTTAGTCTGCAGGAAATATCCCACACGACACAAAGAGAAACACAGAGCCAATATGCCACCCAGCTTTGAATTAATTTCAAAATGATTGAATGGTTAATCCATAAGTAAATTTAGTACATTAAAATGCAAAGTGTTCAAACCAAAAGATATCCTTCACATAAATGCTGCAGTGATTTAGGTTGATATAAAACTCTGGGGAAGTAAAAATCTGTAAAAAGGTTTAGGAAAACAACATTCAGTTACGTTTATTTGCATCACCCCGAAAAATAACGATCCTCTTCTTAAATATGCCAGATTTATAGAATCCATCAGGGCAAGACCACAGGGCTCCATGTGGCAGGATCAGAAATCATCCGGAAATGGATGCGACAAAGGTGAGCACCTTTCAGCGCACTGGCTAAGATCTAATGTGACAAGCAAAATAGTGGGGGGATTAATACTTTTGTCGATTTTTATCCATGTAGGGCCCTCAGACAAGCTGCAAAATGAGGCCAAGGTAAGGCAGTTCCAAAGCATCAGGATGAGTGATGCAGGGCTTTGGTGGCAGTTGCATGCATCTGGGTTGTGGATGCCACAGTTCTGGCAAAAATATGCAAAGTGCCCTTGCAAAGTGTTATTTGCAATTAAATGGAAGTGCAATTACCATCACCATAATAGAATTACGCCCCGTGCCCTCTCATGCCTTACCAGAAAGCCAGCTCTGGGCTTTTTATGTCATCAACGACCACTGGAATTATCACACACTGTACAGTTCTTCATCCTGAGTCATTTGTGCCTAGTAGCCCAGTCATCCCACAGACTGTACTCCTGCTATTTCTTTAATACTGTAATGAATATGAATAAATCAAGACTTTATCATCCATAAAACAGTGATACAGTACACGCTATTTACAGTGCACTGCATGTCCGTTTTGCATTGTTGCATGAGGGCACTGCTCACGTGGCAAGTGTTGTGCACCTGATAGGCTAAAAATTCGAAGACTCTTTTCTCTGTACTGCAGTTAGCAGGCTAAATTAACACAGATGATGTCATTAAACGCTTTTTATACTTTGCAATTTGCCTCATTTTTTTTACGTTCATATGAAGTGATCTGCTCTGAATTGTTGTTGTGATCTGTCTGGTGTGCTGCGTATTATGATACACGGTTTATGTTTGTAACACTGCAGCTAAATTTCCCCCAGTGAGGAAATAAATTTGACTTGATTTAATTTGATGACTCAAGCACAAAGCAGTATATCCTAAGAGTAATAAAGCACACAGCTGTGTATAAAATGAATCTGTAAGAAAAAGATAGACAAAAGAAAACATGAGAATGAAAAATTAATAACATTGAAAATTTACACCATAGTAAACTGTATATGCATTTTCAACTGAAATACTTTATTGATTCATTTGCATAATGCATATTTTTTGTGTGATGATAATTATAATGTATTCTTATATTACGTATTATAATGATTTTGCTGTTCAGTACACCATAAATATATGCATATTTAATTTCTTTTTTTTTACTTTATATGATGACTTTTCGGGGTGGCATGGTGGTGCAGTGGTTAGCACTGCTGCCTCACACCTCTGGGACCCGGGTTCGAGTCTCCGCCTGGGTC
>JAODJX010000043.1:13520277-13531670 GCA_026776945.1 Isichthys henryi
CCCTTCTGATTCCTGATGCACATCCCCCGATCCTGTTCCTGTCCTTAGACCCTGAGTTTTGCCTTGCCCTTCTGATTCCTGATGCACATCCCCCGATCCTGTTCCTGTCCTTAGACCCTGAGTTTTGCCTTGCCCTTCTGATTGCCAGTGTACATCACCTGATCTGCCCCTCAACTTCTGCTTATGCTCACCGATTTGGATCCTGCTTGTGCTCTCTGTCTACCTTTTGACTTTGACTCTGCTTGCTGTATGCAGTGATTTTTTTGGTGATCCACACTTACATCTTTTGTTCGTGATCCCTCATGGATACCATCCTGTCACACATTATGGGTGATTCAATCATCCATCCATTTTCTGAAATCATCTGTCCTATTCAGGGTCGTGGATGGGTGATTTGAAGATAACAATTAAACAAACTTAAAACTTTGGGCTGCAGGGAAACAACGTGACAGGAGGGGAATGTGCAAACTCCACATAGTGCAAAGAAGGACGCCAACCGCCAACAAAGGAGGTGTGCGATGACAGAGGCACCTCTTGGTGACTATGCTGTCCATGTCTAAGGCAGAACACAGATTCATCAAGATGACCTGACATACATAAATGGCATCTTAAAGATTCAACATAATATATTTCTGTAGGAGCAGTGCTGGTTTCAGTGCAGTACAGTGGGAGTCTCTTGATTAAAATGTGCTCTGAAGATCTGAAGACCAGATTTCCGCCTATCACTTTCCCTCAGCTTTTTATAGCCTCATTAGCCATTTTTAGTTCATGCTGATCAAAAGGTTGAGTTAACTGCTCGGTGAAGTAGTCTCCCTTTATCTCACTGCCCTGTCAGACAGATAAATTATTGCTCAGATTGTTTTGGGCGACCCCAGTGCATTCTATATAAAATTGCATTTAATTTTAGTGTGGAGAAGTTTGACATCCATTTGGGTGAAGAAAAAGGATTTGGAAACCGTAACTATAGTGAATACTTATTATGCAGCACCCTCCCTAAGTATTAGGACAGTGAAGCAAAACTGGTTATATTTGGGATTGAGATAAGCTCAAAAGTGCAGAATGTCACAATTTGCTTTTGGCTATTTCTGCGCGCACATATTCTGCCATTTGAAACACCAAGTTTTACATTCAATAACAATCTCTGATAAGCGTCCTGCGTGCAATATCTACAATGAGATTGCCACCCGCTGACATCACCTAACTTGTCCTTTGAGAAGTCCTGCTTTTGTAGCCTTTGTGAGATTTCTGTGAATAGTAGATCTTCATTCCTTGTGGTCACTGGTGTTTTCAGTAACAAAAAATAGGATTTTTCTATCTTTAATTAGCTGTGATATTTTTTTCTCAGTTGATTCCCTCGGCGTAGCTTCTGTTTCAGTTTATGTTCACATAATAAGCCTAATTATTGTTGTATTGTTATTAATTATTCTTTTCTTTCAGCACAAATGTTGCCGGTTTCCATTTAAAGAAATTCTGAATTCATCATGTTGGTTTTTGACAGCTGACTCCATGGCCAGATCCAAGGATCCATAATCAGATCTAGAAGTAAACATTGCAGTGACTTATGCCTAAAAGGATTTTGTGGGGATTATTTTGGCATGCTCCTAGTTAAATGTCTCTCCAGACTGTCGACAGATCTTTCACAGAAGATGACCTTGCTCTATCTAAAATACTTTATATGTTCATATGTTTCTTTTTCCTTTGCCATGATCTTTCCATATATACTTCTGAAATGCCAGATGCTGTTATTCAGGATTGATTGTAGTTCCCACATCATATAATGAAAAAACGTTAAGGTATTACACAGTTTTCTTTGTATTTAAGCTTAGGACTATCATCAGAATGATATTTCATTCACAGCATAGTGAGGGAGAGAGGATCCATGTAACAGCTCCAAAAAAAACAGGGTAATATTGACGAAATGGAACACAAAGGGATCGTGAAGGGTCAAAACAAAACTGGTAAAACAGAAACTATGGGCAGGGTGCAACACTGAGAACAACAATACCAAAGACAGGGAAGAACACAGGAAACCTACAATAAATAACATGGGATAACAATCATGACTACAACTAACAATCATGACTACAACTAACAATCATGACTACAACTAACAATCAATCACATGGCTGACACAGGGCAAGAACAACAATGACTCACTAAGGAACAGAACAAAAGCAGGCACTTAAATATACTGCAAACAAGACAAGATAAAGGACAGGTGGGAACCATAATCAATCAACCAATCACTAAAGACTCAGGGCAACAAGGAACAGGTAGGATGCATTACAATTAACAGGCATTAGAGACGTGGGGATCTTAACAAACACCGAGGGCTATCTGTACTCAGAGATACAAGAAAGAAAAGCACAACATAAGTTAAACAAGGCACGGGCAGGGTAACCATTAACAAGGATACTAAAGCAAAGACATATATTAACATTACCAGACAACAACAAATAAAGATGAGGCTGGCTTTTTGTCATGGTCAAACTCATGACAGAATGGATGTCTGACTTCCAACTACACACCACCCCCACATAAATTTTATTGTCATGATTCCAAAATGCCAGGATAGTGTTGCTTTTGAAAATTGCGTACACCACAATGTAATGTCTGGAAGAAGTAATGTCTGGGTAGTGTTTATGAAATATTAGTTGAGGCCAAGCCAAGTTAAACCTACTACCATCATTTCAGAGGTGTTTTTGCCAAGTGAAAACTGGGCTCTACCCCTCAGATAACTGCTGTGACCTTGAGCCCCTAAGCAGCACCATCTCACCAAGACAAGGATGGGCTTTAAGCTGGGAAATGTGGTCTGCCTGCCATTTAAGACCCTGGCCATTTTGGCAAGTACCTGCAGATTGCTAGTCG
Source organism: Isichthys henryi (assembly GCA_026776945.1). Classification (NCBI taxonomy): domain Eukaryota; kingdom Metazoa; phylum Chordata; class Actinopteri; order Osteoglossiformes; family Mormyridae; genus Isichthys; species Isichthys henryi. The sequence continues at coordinate 13,523,146 of JAODJX010000043.1, forward strand.
CCAGCATGAAGCTACATGACTCTCCTACAATCTTAGTCATTGTGTGGCTTTGAAGATGAACGGGATTGGATGAGAACTGGAGGAACAGGAGACTTCCAAATAGAGCCTGGATGAAAAGTACGGATGACACATATAGTATCGTAAGAGCATTACTAGGATTGTAAGTTGTGTTAGCAGGATGTGGTCTTGGGGAGGGAATGAATTTGGGTATGATAGGAGGGCATCAATGTTTGAATTATGCCAGAGGTCTTGGGGGGGGGAGGTAAAAGTTGTACATGGGGAGGAGAGCATTACTGAATCACATTTTCCTTCTAGTGGGGGGGTCAGAGTCTCAAAGCACTTATGTAAGTTGCTCTGGCTAAGGGCGTCTGCTAAATACTGTAAATGTAAATGTCCCAGGACAATACTGTTAAATCACTAATGACTGGATACATTTGGTCTGTGGTGGGTTGTTTGGTGGGCAGACAATACAGGCTCCACTTTGTAGTCTCACCCCTGATACAAGTCTGATGTAAATGTTCAGAAAAGCTCAAACATTTCCTGTTTTTGAGTCACTTCCATTCGGCTGCGCGCATGCTGTGTGCTTCCTGTTATCAGCTACGACCTCCAGGGTTTAATATGATTATTGTGTATCTTGTCTTGCATTTATTTATGCCCAAATTGTTAGTTGTTCGTACCAAGAAAAATGTCCAACCAGCCTTGCTTGTGCTGTTATTAAGAATCAGATTCTCATACCCTAAAAAGCTTCATATATGCACCATAGCATCAAATACCTAATCCTGTCATTAATTAATAGATCTTACATGAACATCAGTCATTAGCCTGTTAGCATTTAGCTATCGTCACACACACAGTGGTGACAGAATCTCGGACACCCAAATGCAAACATCTGGGGCTTTATTGGGGAAATAAGCAACTACTGATTAAACTGACAGGCTGGTCTCCAAGTCGGAGTCACTGATCCAATGGAACCAGTTGCTAGGGCTGTTAGTCTGACATGAACACGGGAGAGGTGCTAACAATGGGATGGTCTAAGGAAAATGGGGAGGAAACAGGGCTGGAACTTTGAAGGAGGGGCAGGTCAGGGCTGGACAGAAGGCAATGAATCAAAACCTCAAACTGACTGCAAGGGGGGATGGGTTTATAGAGGGGATCGCACAAGTGATTCTGATCAGGATGGCTGATTGTGCTGCATAGGCACACACACACACACACACACACACAGGTTTGTAATTATATCTTTGTGGGGACTCTCCATTCATTTCTATGGGGAAAACTCTAATCATAACATGACGACCTTAACCCCCACCCAGCCTTAACCTTAACCATAAGTAACCAAACAGAATACGAGGCCTTTTTCAGGCATTTATTAATTGCAGTCACAGATCTTTGTGGGGCCCTGAAAAATGGTCCCTACAATGTCAAAATAACAGGTTTTTTTCACGTTGTGGGGAACATTTGGTCCCCACGGTGTAATATAAACCTAATCCACACACACACGCACTATTGACTTGAATACAACAGTGACCTATAGATACAAATTAAAAGACACAATGCTGACCATATAATTTGGGATTATTCATGATAATCTACTTTAGCGATCCAATAAAAGCTAAGGTGCTGTAGAGTCAGAACACACTACAAACAAATTAATTGATAGGATTGTTAATAAATATGATTTTAATGATCAATTTTTCTACTTTTGATCGCTGGTTTAAAAAAAATTGTCAGATTTGCTGTTACAGTTTCAGATGTCATTTGCACATCTTCAGTCTCCATGATGATTAATGAAAGAAGTACCGCAAAATATTAATGCAAAACACAATAATGTGCCAAGAAATATACACTATCAAAAAATATTCTTTATGTCATTCACATTTGGCATAGAAAACACAGTGATTGGAAAAAAAATCCCAGATTCAGTATGTTTTCTAACACAAACAACATGCGGGAATGAATATATTGAAAGGGGTCTTTCCGATTAACTGGGACGAAAATCCCTTTCTTCCTTTGAGGGAAAAACACCAGCTTGATCACAGCATTGTGATGAGACTTTAAAGGGAATATGTAACATTCCCTGGGCTCTAAAGCATGAAGATGTAACTGTCACCCTTTGTTTTCTCAGGTTGACACGAGACCTTCTTTTCGAAGTCTTTCACAGTCATGCTCAGTATGTGCCCTCTAAATGCACGTTATATATGAAACTGTCACCCTGTCTTCTCTTTACTGAGTCCCCATTTGATCTACGGTGTTTTTTTTGAACCAGGTGAAGATAACGAGATTTTGTAGAATAAATGTTACTCATATGCACAGCAAGATATGGGCGTGGTAAAGATGTTACTCTTGAAATCTGCCAAGACGTAAGTCACCTATATTTATCTTTGGGACAGGGTGCATCGTCATTCCTGTGTGTACTGCCTGTTTTTAATGCTGAGTAGAGATAACATAAGATCCACATTTGACATTATTTTCACTGTCTATTTTACAAATCATCACTTGAAATTTGTGGGTGGCGCTTTAAATATGCAACAAAAACTGCAGTTTAGCTACTGAATTTCGTCACATTTTTGCTTTTCAGTTTGCTCTTACGAAATGACAGGCTTTTTGTGGAGCGCCACGTTATGCTCTTTATGAGCCGTGGATATCGACGGACCAAAAACAGCTGCCGTATCAACAATGTGGACTGTAATTTAGAAGGATGAAATCCGATGTATTATTCATTAGTAGAGAGGGAAGCGAACAGCGGTATTTACCAGTTGTGTGCCAAAGTTTTAGTGCTACTGCAAGCCTTTACATTTTTAATACATCCCAGCTGAAAATCACACTCTTATTATTACCTAGGATCACTCTAGGGCGCAGTATCACTTAGAATGTGTTCTGTCTATCAGTATTTCTGTAATAAAATGCTTCTTTGATGATGAGGCTAAACGCCGAGATTAGATACAGAAAAGAAAAAGCCTGCCATCTACTGGATAATATCTGTATGTAAAATCTGTGTATTTTCAAGTGCATTATGTCCACCCATCATTTTATCCAGAGCTCATTAAATAAAAATAAACATTTTGAAATCCATCTGAATGCTTGTAATAATTAGAATAAAACAGTAATTTGTTTTTTTCGACTGACATTATTGAAATCTAAGAGGAGAATGAATCAGGTCAAATTTGTTAATTACATGCATTTGGCATTTACATTTGAATCTTTATTCAATTGGGTATTGTTGCTGTCTGGAGTGACTTGTCACCATGGCAAGATAAAATTCCTACAAGAGAGAAGCATTCTTACAAGAACAGACTGGGGATGTTGTTGAGCATAACAAATTTAGGATGAACCTTTAAAACATAAAACATGCAGAGGCTCTGTATTTTTTGAAGCTCGGTAGTTTTTGTGTGTGTGTGATTAAGACAGTATACATTTCTGGTCCTCTCTGTATTCAGGCTTAGGTTTGAAAGAGAGGATCTATTTGTCGGGTCTCTGAGGCAGTGATGGATATGGCGGTGATGTGAAAATAATGACCTCGATGGCAAGGCAGAATCTGCAGGTACCCCCAACCCCTAAATATTATCGGAATGGTGACTGACAACTTGCTGCCAAACCAGGCTCCTGCTGCCTCTCATTCTCTACAATGAGTTTCTGGGACCAGAGTAGTTTTCCCAGAATTCTCCTCTTTATTATATCAAGAGCAAGGAACGGGCATCGGTCTGCTAATACTGGACAATGAAATACTAATAAGGACATTATCATGGGCCGATGAGATATACACAGTACAAAATGTGTCAGGTTATGCACAGAAGGATACAGTGCTGTACACAGGAAGGACAGAGCTAGTTCCGACAGGATTCAAAATTAAGGTGTTTTATTAGCACAAATTTCACCAACACACATTAGGTTGCTACCTGATAAATACATTATTAAACAAGTTAAAGTTATCGCACAGTAATGACAACATATGAAAATAACTAGTGTTAGCAGTAATGAAAATCAGGTGGTATATCACTGTGAACAGACGCTGCCTCGCTCAGCTCTCCACTTCGTAATGACTGAATTGATTTTTATCCGTCCACCACCCAGATCACCAGCCTATTTAAACCACTAATAATAAAGTTCATGAAAGAATTTCAGTCAGAAATATGTGCAAGTCCATAGGAAACTGTGCTGCATACAGCTTCCAGATATGCTTCAAAGTTTGTACATCTGGAGGTACCATCCTTTTTTAATTAAACATGGAAATAGTGCTATTTAAAACCTGCTGACAGAAAGATGGTGAAAGTACCTTTCAAGCTGTTCATGGCAGTAACAAGCCCTGATCTAAAGTCAGAATGACAGGTTTAGTTCCCATTTTATGAGAAGTTACTGTCATTTGTCCAGCTTCTCGCTGCCTTCCTGCTGAATACATTTCATCCTGGGTGCAAAGAATACCCCACCAAAGAAACTACCCTTTGTCAACATACTAAATGTGACCCGTCGCCACAAAATGAGTCTTAAGTCGCACTGGCAGAACTGCACCCATAAGACTCATTTCGTGGTGATGGGTCACAAATGTTCTGATTATCCTCCCTAATTGTGGCAGTTTCTGTTCTTCTACAGTATCTTCAGATTCAAGCACTGCTTTTAACGGTACAGATCAACACATTCTCATGGACAGACGAGAAATCCTCATTGATCTCTGAGGACAGACATCTCCAAGCCTCCTGGATTGGGTCTTATCTGTTATTTCTTCATCAGTCGTCTGGGACTCTGTCAAATACTGTTTGGCTATCTGACTTACCAATAAGCTGACAGGCCCGGTAAGGTAAGAGACTAAGCCTGAGCTGGCAGGTAAGGGGTGAGTCTCAGGTTCAAAGGAAAATGTTTGATGATTCATGATCAGGATAAGCTGATAGAAGGAGGATGGATGGATGGATCTAATGAGACGTAATGCTTTCCTTATTTTATCATGACAAATTTGCAGCTACTATGTGAAAAGTATGTAAGTCAACAGACAAAATATAATCTGTGTAATGCAGCTTTTTCATTATGGAACTAGTCTTATTGAGAAAGGCCTTTCATTAAGAAACAATTTATACTAATATTCTTGCTTAATTCTTTTTGAGAAGCCCTTTTTTCCCAAACACAGTATAAATCCATTTTAATTAACACAGTTGGGTGTGAGCAGAAACTCTCTCACATCATTAGTGGTGGGTGTGTTGAGATAAGAGAGAAGCCAGCTTGGGGTTTTCATCTCCCAACAAGAGCAGGGGAACTGACCCTAATACACTGGTTGTAGTCTTTCATTTAAAAGCATTAGCTCCAGTAAAGTTGCACACAGTCCACGTTCCTAGACTGTCTAACAGAGAGGGAAGATGAGGACATTGTACAGGGGAAGATGTCTTAGAAGGAGATTTAATAAAAGCTTCTGAGAAAGGACATGATGTTACCATAATCTATCGAGTTGGCAGGAACAAGCGGTGTTGGGTGGTATGAATGGGGGACGTGTTGTTGCTCTCGCTCTGAGGCTACAAGCTTGGAAAGCCTTGATTCTTTCCTGGGCTATTGCAGTTGGCAGCCGTTTCCAGAAATTAATAAGCCAACTAACACTGGAAAGGTTTGGTGCACACTATGACGTGCATGTTTTGTAACTTACTGTATTAAATATTATCTCCACTGTACACTGATGATTCCATGCACTGTATTGTTCCATTTTTCTAAATCAGTGTTTCCCAAACTGGTCCTTGGGGACCCACAGATAGTCCATGTTTTTGCTCCCCTCCAGCTCACTTCCAGACAGTCCAAATATTTGTGGGATTTGGGAGGGAGCAAAAATATGAACTGTCTGTGGGTCCCTGAGGACCAGATTGGGAAACCCTCTACTAAATGAATAAATAGATTCATATGTCAACATGCACAGATGAAGCAAAATATGACTAGCCCAATGAGGTGAATAATGTTGAATATCTTATAGAAAAGGTGAGTGCCAAGGTCTAGGATGTATTACATGGTGAACTAAGTCTGTACCCGTAGTTAGCATGTAGAATGCAGATATAATAGACAGGGATCTGAGTAACTTTGATAAGGGCTAGAAGCGACAGAAGGGCTACTGCGGCACAAATGGGAATGAAGGATATCCCCTGTGGTACAAAGCGACAGAAGGGCTACTGCGGCACAAATGGGAATGAAGGATATCCCGTGTGGTACAAAGCGACAGAAGGGCTACTACGGCACAAATGGGAATGAAGGATATCCCCTGTGGTACAAAGCGATAGAATGGCTACTGTGGCACAAATGGGAATGAAGGATATCCCCTGTGGTACAAATCGACAGAAGGGCTACTGCGGCACAAATGGGAATGAAGGATATCCCCTGTGGTACAAACCGACAGAAGGGCTACTGCGGCACAAATGGGAATGAAGGATATCCCCTGTGGTACAAACCGACAGAATAGCTACTGCGGCACAAATGGGAATGAAGGATATCCCGTGTGGTACAAAGCGACAGAAGGGCTACTGCGGCACAAATGGCAGATTATTTTGATGATGGTCATGGGAGTAATAACACACAGGGCATCGAGTGTAGGGCTTTTTTTTAACTTGGTGTTTGCTGTATTTCAAATATTGTAAAATAAAAATTCTTCTCTCCATTCCCTTTTGATATTTTTGGTTTGAAAAACTTTATTTTAACAAAAAAATAAGAAAATTCCATATTGATTTTTTGTGTCTTTTTATACTATAGCATATTGCACCGATTAGAAAATCTCACATCAAGTGAGGAAGATAGAGGGTCGCAGTTCTGCTCGTCTTATTTAATTAGTAGTGCAAGTATCTGTCACGCTTTGGGCAGTAACAGGAGACCGGACCCAGTTTGCACGAGACTGTGGGTTTATTTGAGAGTCCGGAACAACCAAAAACCAAGACACAGAGCTGGAGGCGGAATCAGGTACAGTCCAAAGGGGTCAGAAGCTGGGGTGATCAGTTCTACGTCAACACACCAGACGAGGGGACAGGAAGGACAAGAGGCAGGAACAGGTGGGAGTCAGAGACACGAGGGATCCAGGGCAGGCGGGACAGGCATGGCAGGCGTGAGAAACGAAAGACAAAATAATGCTCGGTAAGGGTCATTAAAGCTACAATATTTCGCACCGCTGTTCCTGACTCGATTACTTTTATGCGGCGGTGATATCCACGTGACGTGGCTTCAGCTGTTACTCCACCTAGGTGGGCGTGGCCACCTGTCCGGGCATGACAGTATCGAGATGAAGCACTTTACGTGTAATTTTGCACAAAATTATTCTTATCTTTAAACATTTATTTTTAGTATTACATTATGTTTTCCATCCATCCATCCATCCATTTTCCAAACCGCTTATCCTTACTGGGTCGTGGGGGGTCCGGAGCCTATCTACATTATGTTTTCAGAATATTTAATTTATTTGGGTACTATGTTTGTTTTAACTCTGTTTGCACTGCGTTTACAGTATAATATGAGCTATCTTTGTACCTTGTCTGTTTGACACTAGGCCTATATATATCTTCGTCTGTGTACTCAAAGGTTCTTGCTGCTGTATCCACCAGAATTTTCTCCTGGGATCAATAAAGTTAATCTTAATCTTAACCTTAAATACAAAACACTGAAACGTTTCTGTAACCCTTTCTGAAAAAGTCTTTCGATCATTGCAGATGAAATACTTTAACTCTATAAAGTGCCGATAGCTAATAACTGATTATATTAAATCTCATGTGTACATTGTTTGTCGCTAGCTTAGCTAACCAGCTTGAACTGATGTGATACAGACAAAGCTAAAACGTACCTCTATATGTTTCTTCAAATTAGAGACCAGATTCTTGATCTGTCTCAACAGGCTTAGGAAGGCAAAGCTGACATGATATGACAACACTATAACTCCTCTTGGCTTTGACTTCGAAATGCTTTCACAGGTGTGGCCATGGATGTGCTAATTTCGTAGCCTAGGCAACTCCTGCCACAATCTCCATGATTATTATTGACTGTTAACTTTATAGTTAATCACCCTACTGCAAAAATGCACAGATTTAAGCGCTCTTTGACGGACTTCTCTCAAACACTCCCATCCAGCCAACGGTTAAGGTCTATCAAGACCAAAACCACAGGCCTAAAGAACAGTCTTTTCCCCCCAGCAGTAAGCCCCCCACCATCTAAAGAACATACTGTTACATTATATCATATTATATGCACATTATCTACATACGACACATTTTTTTTTTATTTCTGTATCTAATTTACATGTTGATTGACTTGATTGTCCTTGCTTGTACTGCACAATACTGCAAAGTTAATTCCTTCTATGTACTTATGATAAATAAACAATCCTGATCCTGATATGATTGGTTGTGGGATTTTGATCTGTTGATGAACAATCACTGTTGATGGAGGAAAAAAAGGGGAGAACATGAACCAGTAAAACCAGTAGGCTGAATTATGGAAGTAGCCATAACACATCCATTTTCCAAACCGCTTATCCTTACTGGGTCGCGGGGGGTCCGGAGCCTATCCCGGAAGCAATGGGCACGAGG
>JAODJX010000043.1:13531770-13548320 GCA_026776945.1 Isichthys henryi
TGGACTGTGGGGGGAAACCGGAGTACCCGGAGGAAACCCCACGACGACATGGGGAGAACATGCAAACTCTGCACACACGTGACCCAGGCGGAGACTCGAACCCCGGTCCCAGACGTGTGAGGCGACAGTGCTAACCACTGCACCACCATGCCGCCCCCTAGCCATAACACATAGGATGTAAATAGCAGAGTAAAAGTATCTTTATAATATTTCATACATACCGAAGTAAAAATAAAAGCACAACAATTCTAAACAATCTAAAATTCTACTGTAACTTTATACCTCAGCAAAGCAGAAATATTAATGTACTGTCATGCCCTGTCAAAATAATTGGACACATCTGTCCTGTTCCACTTTCTTTTTTACCTGTCTGACTTTGCAGTCAGTACAAGGTACTGCAGTGCGCATATGAAACTCACTGAGTTGCGTTATCTTCTCTGCCGTCCCTCCAGCCCTGATCCGCCTGCTTAATCTACCTGTTCCTGCCCTGGTCAGTACCTGAGCCTGTCGAACCTTCCCTAAGTGTCTTCCTCTCACCCTTTTGTGTTCCTTGTAGGACTGATTTGTCTACCAAACCTCCTGGCACCATGGCCCCAACTCCAATTTCAGTATTGTTCGCCAGTGCCTAGTAATAAACACTGGTCTCACTGCATTCCAGCTTGCCAAATTTTCTGTGTGTGAAATGTATTAAAAACAGCTACATATATGTCACTTCCTATGATATATTAGAATCTCAGTACTTCTTAGATCATTTTTTATGAGTTTGAGTGCATAAGCCAAGCCTATGCCTCTCAAAAGAATACAACATATCCTCTTTGGAGTCCTTGGTGAAAATGAACAGGCTTGAAAAGGTTTGCCACAGTTGAGAAACTTACTAGTTGTACTCAAGAAGGGAATTTACAACATTAAATGGCATTGTGAATGAATCCTGGGCTCAGGTCAAACTTGCAAGAGTATGAAGTGTGGAATATTCGATTTCATATCATGAAGGGCTTGTGTGAGCAGATATTGCAATACTCTTGTATTAGCAAATTATCCTAGCGTATTGTTCCTTGATGATGACTTTGGTTGAGACACGGACTGAAAGAAGTTTCTAAGTCTGAAAGTTCTGAGAACTCCTTTGTGTCGTACCAGGCCGCACCATCCTGTGCCCGTGAACATCTGTCTCGCATGTGCAGTGGACACCTGGTGATCACACGGCCTTTCTTTCTTCTGAGTGGTTGTATCACTGTATGTCTTAACGTGATTGGTCTCTGAGCATGACAGTTAAAGTTAAGTGGTTACAGCTGCTATAGGCAGTAGGAATGCCTTCACAGGTACACACAGCTGGCTGTTCCGCACCTTGTCCATTACACAGCCTGGGCCATCTGATTGGGGGAGGGGGAGTTCTGTTTCACCTGTGAGAAGCTGAGAAGCAGCCGGTCTGAATCAGACGACATGCAGAGGGAAGAGAGTAACTAAGACCAGCAGGCCCTGGGCTCCTTGACAGCTCCCTCCTGTTTCTTTGACCATGTGTGACAGGCATGCAGTTGGTGCTGGGAAGCATTGGGACAACAGACACTTGCTTAATGGTGTTCCATCCATTTGTAAATACAAAAAAAAAGTTTTTCTTTTCGTTTTTTTCCAAAAATGTTACAAGGTTATTTCATGAATCTTAACTATATTTAGTATTATAAAGTGGGTATTTACGTGGCATGGAGGCTCAGCGTTCAGCACAGCTTCCTCATACCTCTTGTGAGTCATTGCCTGACTCTGTGTGTGTGGAGTGGTATGTTCTCCCAGTGTGATCGTGGGGCTTCCTCTGGGGTTTCCCCTCAGTCCAAAAACCTGCTAAGTTGAGTTGGAGTTGCCAAATTATCTCTGTGTATGAGTGGTGTGCGTGTGCCCTGCGATGGGTTGGCGCCCCATCCTGGGTTGTTCCCTGCCTTGTGCCCTTGGCCCTGGACCTATCGCAACCCTGAATAGGACAAGCGGTTACAGAAAATGAAATTTACTTAAGGTGGTTTAATCTGTCCCCAAGCTTTACAGCTGAGGTGTTTAGAGGTGTAATCATCAAAATGTAAATCACATATTCAATAACAGCAGCATTTTATTATGAACATGTTGTCTACAGAGGCAGTTTTTCATCATTAGCTGTAATTATGGATTATTTCTCGCAGTTTTTGGTTTTGCGTTTGCTAAGTAATTTATGACAACATACTGTATACTACAGTATATGTCACCATTTGGTATGACATGGCTTATCTGCAATAAGTAGTGACAAGTGACAGTGAAATTAGAATAACAGTTTAACAAGATAATAACATTAAGATTACAAAATGATCAAAGGTATGTAACCAGATCAACATCCATGTTTATAACAGCCTCACAATTGTACTGGGGTTTTCAAAAATGGTGTTTAAAAAAACTTTTCACAAGTCCAATACAAAATGTAAACAACATCATGTCAGCCTGTTATGAAGGATTATGATGAAATCATGAAGATAAATTAAGCTTTTGGCAATTACACCTGCAAATTGGAATCAAGAGACACTCCTTCAAAAGGGAGACCTCAAAAAGGAGACCACACTCAGGCCCCACTGTGTCACTGTCAGTAGGAGATGGCTATCCATTCTCAGAATACACACACTGTGTTCAATTAACTGACTAACTTCACTCCATGTAGCTAACTGAACGACACGTGTATTTTGTAAATTTAAATTGACAAGCAAATATTAAGGCATGCAGATAATCCATTTTTTAAGTAATTAATGCTACATCAAAATGTTAGAAATTAAAGAACAATACACCTGAAGAGGTCTGAAATTCTGTATTTTGATACTAACTTCATTTTTGTCATCAACACGCTCATGTAAATCTACACCGGAAGGAATAAGGAGTATAAAATTCAGATTATTACAAAAAAAATGACACAACAAACATATGTAAAAAAGCATGAACTAGGAGGTGGTGTGTGGTACTGCAAATTGGATGCTGTGTCTGTGATCAGAAGGTTGTTGGTTTAAATCCTATGTCTGGCACAGTGATTTCCCCTTTGGGCCCCTGAGTGAGGCCCTTAACCCCCCAGTCGCTCCAGGGACTGTCTGACCCTGTTTCTCAGTTGTACGTCACTTTGGATAAAAGCATCTGTTACAGAGATATTAATGAAATACTGGACTGTGAATGGTGAAAATTAATGGAATTACCAGACAGTACTCAAAACACATACAGTAATATGTACTCAAAAATGTATTTATACAAGAAACAGATTGCACTCAGTGCTTTACTTAATTAGCAGGCGCTGCAAACTCCTTCCATGGTTCGGACTCTTTTGTAGACCTGCAGTAATGATACAGGATAAAAATGAGTAAAATGTTATTCAAAATTGCCAAAATATAGTTAAGAAACAACCTTAAATGCATGAATTATATAGGGAGTCCATCGTCTAAACTCTGTGACAGATAATAGTTCTGCGGTGGATCATAGCAATACATGTGACCAAGGGTTTCTTAAGGACAGCAGTAGGCCTCTCCTCACCTTCATTACATCCTGCGGCCAACGTGAATGCGACACGATTCCGTTTGGTCGTACATCAGCTCCGGCAGAGTTCCAGCACAGCAGGGAATGGGTGCCCGGGATTCTTGAGAGAACTGAGGAACACGTCAGCCATACCTGGATGACAATCTGCTACACAGTGAGACCTTTGGTGATCAGCTGTGTGTTGCGAGGGAGGTGTTGTCTTGTTACCAGGATCATGGTGAGAAGCTGACTGCCATGAAGTGTGATATTTTTTTTAAGAATAAGCGAGGTTGCTAGGTAAGATGCTGTCCAAGAAGGGAAGAAGTGGTAAGACAACGGATGCTGCATGAAATTTCTCCAGTGCAGACATTGAAAGATTGACAATCTGAAACTGTGTGTGTGTGTGTGTGTGGGGGGGGGCTCTGAAATTCATCTCTTACTATTACCTTTATATTTCAAAATTCTAAGGAATTGCTGCACCATTTTCAGTCTGTTGTCATCAAAGAAATCTTCAGGAAGCAAGAGGTAGTGAGGAAAAGGCGTGGAAAGTAGTGGAAAGATGAGCAGCTGTCATCCAGCAAGCCACTTAGCTGGACAGAGTGGGGGCTTTGTTTTACCCCAGGCCGGGGTAATTATCTCCTGTGAAGGGGCAAATGTCAGCTTCACCATGATTTAAAATGATTCCTTTATGTCCCATGAAAGCGACAATAGGATAATTGTTCTTTATTGTACAGTAGATGTGCATTTTTGTGTCTGTGTGGCGTCTTTTGGGTTTAATTGCTTAATGTGTTCGAGTCCCGATTTAGATTTTCTTTTGACTGAGATTACCAGGATTTAGCAAAGGCACCCTATTTTAAAAAAATGCTGTTACTTTTTCCCAGAAAAGGAGTTATGATTGTATGAGTGAAGTAGTTTTATTCTACTATTTTTAAACATAAATTAACTTGAGTTTAGGGGATATGTGAAAAAATATTTCAACTAAAATATTTTGAGATTTTTTTTAACAGTCCTATGAAGATTTATTTGCTTTCCTGCTACGTTTTACAATATACAGCCTTTTTTCATTGCTATAACCTTATATTGGAAATAATTCTTTTTCAGAATTCTGGCTTGCATACAAGATAATACCACTTTCTAAGTGCCCCCATGTTTGCTAACTTCAGCTCAGTATTTTGTAAACATTTGCTTTAAAAAGTAGTACTCAAGTAATCCGAAAATAATATTTTTTTATTACTGAAAAAGTTCGAAATTACACGGGACTGTTTATTGTGTAATTTACGATGAATGTTACAGCCAAACCACACATTTTTTGGTTTCCTGCCAAGGAAAACGCTTTCGTTTGGGCAGTAGGGGGAGCTCTTCCATCCATCTTTCAATCGTTATTCCAGTACAGGCTGTAATGGTTTGATCTACTCTGCTGTCCAGGTAATCAGAAAATTAATTATCTATGTCGAGCAAAATACACAACCATCAACCTTCAGGTACTTTTGCCTTTATTTTGCAAATTCAAGATACCCATATACCCTTCCAAATATTTACCCGATGTATGCACTTTCTTTCAAAATATTTACCCTGTAGGCTGTACGCTATTTTTTTTTATTTACTCGTGGTATTAATTATCCATCGAGATATCCACTGAGATTGGGACACAGAAAAAAACAAGAAAATTTATTGGAGCAAGAAATGGATTGAAACTTCAGTTAAATGCAGATAAGCCAATTTTGCATAATCAGCGCAACTCCTATTTAAGTTTAGATGCCAAAGCAGCAGTCGTCGCCTAGGATGGAAATTTTTAAACAAGCAAAATTAATACATTCATTACACGTAAATAAATGCAGTCACCTGATTAATTTGTTGTACACAAAAAATATCGTACAGAATATTTTCAGCGTTATGGGAATATGTATTACTTAACGATATGCTGTTTCTGAGACTAACCCCACGGAAGCATGCTACGGATCATCTAGATTAATATAACTTCGGTATGAAAATGTTTGAGGTATTATTAAAATAATTTAAGCGAATTGAGCTTAGCCGATTATGAGTGAATGTATACAAAACCAAAAAGTAGGCCTACAATGAATAGCCCACAGTTATAACAGGATGTCACATAAATCAAGATGTCATATTGGTTGTTTGTTTGTGCTTTTCGAAGGTTTTTGATAACAAAACCCATGAAGTAGTTGAACGCTGACATTGTCACGTGACTAAGCAATAAACGCCAATAGAGGGCACCATAGTACTTCCCTTAAAGTACAGAATACTGGAAATGGCATAATGAATGTAACGTGGTTATGATTCTCGGTAGCTCTTCTTATAATTAACTGCTAAAGCTTATGGCAAACATGCTGTATTTAAACTTAGTTTGAAATTTTACATTTTACTGACATAAAATTTAAATAGCGGCTCATTGCTGAACATAAATTTGCGGGTGCGGAGGGGGGCAGATTGCAAGTTTTAAGTTTGGCTGAGAATTGAAAAGCATTTGGAAAGGAGGTTATATATCTTAGTGTGAGTTATACTGAAAATTGGAGGCAGACGAAGACAATTTCTGTCGAGACGTGTGAGCGACACGCCGATGCTATTTCGACAACATAGCTGATAAAATGCAGGAGAAAGAGATCGTTAAGTTAGACGCAGCGCCGGCGTAGCAAAGCATATGTGTGCGACCTGTCACAACAAAAGAAAGACCAGCTTGAAAAAGGCCAGGCACTGGTGCACACGCGCTCACAGATGGTGCCCAGTCTCTCATTCAAGCCAGCCCAGCATGGGCGTGGCTGATCCAGAGATGTTAACCCTCTCTGGGTAATCCTGTCAAACCAAAGAAGGTAGAACCGCTAATTAACTTTATTATCTGTCATATTTATAACTGCTTGTACCCAAAGTAGTTAATAAATGCTTAATTTGCATTCCGTTTGCGAAAATACATGTATGTATGTATCATTGCCTCTAGTTACTCTATGACTCTGTGAATATCGCTCTCCATTTCTCCCCCCAATCGACAATGCAAACCTGTCTAATTAATAATTTAGTGCTTAACCATTAATAGTCATTAATAATTTCCTGACAGATTTTAAATTAGTTGCACGTGAATGAATGAGTATAGGGTGTTTTGGTGCTATGGTTACAGAGCCTTAAGGGGTGTTCGACGTTCTCAAAAATGGGGACGGTATGATTCCAAGTCCAGAATAGCACTTCATCCACTTAAGTATTCATTATTTCATTATAAAGCTTTTTGTTTTATTTGTGCTTGAAAAATGAACAATATTACGTTTTATTATAAAGCTGCCAGATAAGCAAAGATGAAGGATTGTGGATACCTTCCAGAACATGATTGAAAAGAATACATTTAACTAGCAATTAGCCTTATAGTATATGATTATGAAGAGTTAAAAAGGGAGATATTCCTTGCCGCATTGAATCTGTTTGCAAACTATGCAAATAGTCATGACATTCTTTAATTTAGAAAAATACTTTATCTGGTTGATATGCAAAAGCCACCACACCAATCTTAAAGTTGCAGGATAATATTGCGTTAGATTTTTAAGAAAACATAACCCATATAAATGTATGCAGTAATTCGATTTCGTAATTTCGAATAATTTCGGTATTTATGTTTTATTGTCTGTGAAACGTCGGGTTTCACTGTGGTGCAGTGGTCAGCCCTGTTGTGTCTCCATGATCTTGCATGTAACATGTGCGTATGGAAAAGATGAGTGAATGAAAGTCATAACTGTTTTTGACTTCTTTGTGGTAGCATTTCTAATAGAACAAAAGACCATATACAATGTCATAACATTGGTTTGTTTTAATGTTCTGATCATCCTCACTGAGGGACATTGCGCAGGTAGCAAAGAACAGAATTAATATTCGTTCTATAGACACTCATAGAAAACCACGGGGAAGCAAGGACCTATTTGCATTTAACCTTTGAGTACAGCGAATGAATTAATGAAGTCTGAGGCGGTAGCGGGAGAATACGTTGAAAGGGAATTCCACATCAACAGTGACAAGCAGAAAGGCTTGGTTTGCGGATGGGTTCACGTTTTCTATGACCGTGGGGGTATTCATGAAGAGATACGGAATATCCGATGTGCATGTCCATCGCAGACTACTGAACAATGACCCTGCGTGGTCAAAGGCAAAACACTTCATTACCGTTAGCAGCTGAACAGGTGAACAGGCACACAGATCAGGATTTGACAGAAGCAAATGGCCTCCTTTATTAAACACGTGGCATTGATTAAATATGACAGCAGCAAAGGCAGTACACTGCAGTCATTAAATATCAGGCCATTTAATCGGATTTTAAATTGTCGCTTTGAAAATCGAGACAGTCATTTATTTTTGGTGAAGAATTTCGCCTTCCTCTTGCGTTGTGCACCAGTAAACGCACAATCGCCAACTAAAGGAAAATATACTAGAACAGTATTCCAGTTAATATTGTGGTCTTGAACCAAAACACAAATCACGTTTAAATGGCCAAAATGCATTAAATTGAAATAAAGGTGGCGGCAGGATATATATATATATATACACACACACACAAGTAAATCAGCTGAAAGAGAAATGAGAGAGAGCGCTCCTAGCGGTCATGAATGAGAATGCATGGTACTTAGTTTCAGCGGAGAGGCCCCGCCTACGCGTGTCTGGAGTACCTCGGGTGGACTGAGCTGAGTCGATCCAGTGAGGGAGAGACAGATTTACAGGGGAGAGGATCGTGTGCGATCTACAACGCCAGACTGTCAGCTTGAGCTGCAACCCGGGAGAGGCGATGATGGCGGCGGCTGTGGAAAGAGGAGGGGTCCGGGCCGCCTTCCTGAATCCAGGCAGCGGCGGCGGCGGCGGCTCTGCCCCGGCTCCTGTCTCCGTCGTGCTCGGTGCTGGGGCTGGAAGCGGCGTCTTGGGTTCGACCGGTTCTGGCCCGATCCCAGTGCCTATGAACCTTTTTGCAACCTGGGAAATAGATCGCACGTCTCCGAGCTGCGTTCCGAGGTACGGTACACGCTCCCTTTTCTATGCTTATGTTTGCTCAGCCGCTGCTTTGATTGCGCTCAGTCTTTTATGGATTATTGTGATAAAATACAGAAAGCGATCCGGCACTTTTCAAATGCATGGGCTGTTTGGCCATCAGGAGATGGCTGTTGGCGAGTTTGGTGGAGGATTTCAGTGTCACGTCGGTGTAATGCCGCTGTCATTTGACCATTTCGGCCGCGGGCACATTGGCGGACATGTGCAGCGTCCAGCCGCGATGCAGGCACGTAAATCTGAACTTTTCCGTGTCCGCAGCGAAAGCAACGATGCGCCGAGCCGTGCAACTTCACGACTGAGGACGCAGCACCGTTACACGGACAGCTGTGAGCGCTGTGGAGGCGCGGCGCGGCGCCGTGCCGGGTACCGGGTACCGTACCGAACCTCAGGGTTCGGGAACCCGTCCGATCGACGCCGCGCCGGGTGCCGTACCGCGCCTCAGGGGCCGGGAGCCCGTCTGATCGGGACTGTACCGGGTACCGTACCGGGTACCGTACAGAGCCCCAGGGGCCGGGAGCCCGTCTGATCGGCACCGTGCCGGGTACCGTACCGAGCCTCAGGGGCCGGGAGCCCGTCTGATCGGCATCGTGCCCATGTGCTTGGTTTCATCATTTATCTCAATGTTAATGTGTCTCGGAATACACCCAATCTTTGCTGTCTCAATCTACAGTAAGACTAATGGATGTGAAAAAGATGTGCCGGTGTGTTTACCCTTTTTTTGCCGTGATAAAGAAGGAATTTAATGCTCGTTCAAATATATGATGTATGTTGCTCATAAGGCATGGGGTTATTTAATAAACGTTACGGTTAAAGTATTGTGTAAGAAAAGGACAAAATAGTGTAATAAAGTGTGATAGCATTTTCCCCTGATTTCAAGTGTGTGTGTGTATATATATATATATATGAGAGAGAGAGAGAGAGAGAGAGAGAGAGAGAGAGTGTTGTTCCTTTGAATGATACCAGTGGGAGCATCAAGATGAACTGAAAGATGCAGCTTCATCTCTCAGTCTGGTCAAATCTATTACAGATAAAATAATCATCGTTTTATCACTTCATAATATGGTTTCCTAAATGCACTTCAAATGTGCTGCGTAAACCTTTCGGTCATTTGATCTGTTCTTATATAAGGCCAATGCGAGCTAACCAGCTTGGGCAGAGCTATGATATTTGAAATGTGGGAGAACCTATTAGGAAAAAATTTCAACCATGTCAGTGAGGATTGCGTTTTATTTTTAATTGTTACACAAACAGCTGCCCCATCTGAAAAGTGTTTGCCAGGGGTACTAGTTGACATGACTGAAAAAATTCCTAGTGGATTGTACATTTTTATCACTGTAGACAGCCAGGAGAGTTTCTCCTCAACTTCATGAGTGGTTATAGCGATACCAAGACTGCTGTGATGTGTAAGCCATTTCATGATTACAGCACATATCTAAGCTCTTAAAATCCTCATCGAAGTGTGAATTTCAGAAGACAGACGTCTGAAATATTAAAAGATCAGAATATAAAATGTTTCCAACATCATTGCAGTAAAAGATATGGCCTAAATGATTATCCTAAAGGGATTTCAGTGGATTTGTATGCAACTATGGACACACTGTACGCCTCTAGTGATGCAGCAATCACTTGATTACATGAGTCATAACATTTGTCTGAAAACGATTATTTCTCAGGAATTAGCAGGATGTGTAACAAAGCAGACGAATCTTCTGCTTGTGTCGTAGGTACCAACTGAGCTTCCAGCCATTGACAGGCAAACTCTAATAAGAAGCAAAAATGTCTGACATATGCACTGCAGTAAAACTGACATCAGTCACTCTGGAAGCAGTTTTCCTAAATGTGTTTCTGAGCAACAATCCCTCTCGCTTCTTCCAGATAATATTGTTTATTGCTGACTCGCATGACGTCAGACAACAGGGCATTCTGTGTTCCAAAGTTAGGTCTTTTCTGGCCAATTCTGCGGATCATGATTTTAATTAAAAGTACATCCTCATTGAACCCGACCATCTGTTTCGTTTAGTGATGTTCACCCATGTGTTTTTTTCTGGATGTCTGTTTTAAGTGAGATTGACACATCCAGTCAGAGAATGACAGAAAATGCTCATCTTTTGGTCACCTTTTTGTGTTATCTGGACATATCATGTATGTATTGCAAGAACAACGATTCATGTATGTGGTAATAATGTGAACGCCCAGCTACACATCACTGCATCATTTCCTGATTAGTTTGGAGATACTGTATTAACATTATCAATATTGCATGTCCCTTTATGAGATTTGTAGGGTATCCAAAGCCATCAGGCTCCATGTGATAGTTTTATAATGACACCTGTATATAATACATGCTTCAGTCAGTATGATGCTGAGTCTCAGAAGGTAACATAAATGCACCAGTGTAAAGACAAAGACTATCGCGACATTCAGTGAACCTTGAAGTAACTGCGATGTTTACGCACTCTGACTTTCGTAGATTGGGTTGTTTTCATGTTTTGATGTCCATTTTTAATCATGTTATTGACACTATCTTACATTTATTATTAACAGTATTCCCAATTTAAAATATTCTTTGCTGTAAAGGGTGCAGTATTACAAAGAAAATAACATGCACACTGCAGGGGAATAGTTTAGGCTGTTGTATTTGAATTACCTATTAATTCAGTATGATTAAAACATCGCACATTACCCTTCAAAACCCATGACTTTAGAATATTATTAGCCAAAACGGTTGTGTTGCACCTATGATAACAGTTGTTAAAGCCAAGAAAAATGTGACTGGCTGTCCTGTGTCAGCTGCTGAAGAGGAGGCCCCATGACTTTCGTGTTTAGCGTGTTAGCTGAATGCATACCACCCTCTTTTTAACATTAGCCTAACAGTGCCTGTGTGTAGCCTACACATGGACTCGATGTGGAATGTAGCAAATTCACACGAGTGTTCATACTTATAAAATTTGAAATTGATGTGAAAATGTCCGGAAATGTTAGTAATTGTTTCCACATGACCGTCCAAACTCCATTGTTGGCATTAAATGCACTCCTCCTCGAACTTTTCACAGATGTTTAAAACCATCTGCAAAATGTGGATTGTCGCAATAAATTTTATAACTAATCTCATTAAATACACGGATACAGTATTTAGAAAATCAGGCAATACATTAAGATAAGGCAGTGTAATTATGATACGCTAAATATTTATATTGTAATTATATTTATGTGACATTTAGTCCTTGGACTGATGAGTTATCCAGTGAAAAACAGCTGGGTGTTTTACTGGAGCAATTTAGGTTAAGTGGTTTTTGAAAGATAAAACAGCCAGAAAACTTTATCATTCGGATGTGGCATAACGGTGCCTTTTGACAAATAGGTGTTTGAATTAGATTTGGAAGACTGTAGATCTTTCGTGGCAGATATTGAGGCTGGGGGATGCACTGTTTCGGAAATTTTGGCCGATACCGATATTTTTTTGTTTAATATCACAATACCAATGACCAATACTGAGTCAATATGTATAGACTCAGTATGAAGATTATGTATCGGATAGCAGCATTAACTAAGACTGACACACTGGATACATGTCGATATGTTAACGATATGTTGTACTTCTCTTTGTGCTTATGCATCATAAGATGAGATCTTGGTCCAGCTCTTGTTTAAGTTTCAGAGCAAAAGGTTCATTTGACCCTTGTTCAGTTTGCTGATGATTCATACTTCAATGAACGGGCCTTTTGGTTATCCCGAAAACTTGAGATTTGCATAATTTGACACTCTGAACCACCATTGATGGAGCCATAGATGTGCTTTGAGTCATTCACAATCAATGGGGCAACTCTTGGAAGACCTTGACAGAGGTGTGTTTCGTAGTGTTTGTAGAGGTTGATCCCATGGCCCCTAACACAACATCCCTGTGGCCGTCGTCACAGAAATCCATAACGTTCATTCAATACATGCCAGGGGCAAGCTTATTTATGTCCCGTTGCTGTTTCAAGCCATTTTATTGGCTTGTCCACAAGATAATAACATGATTGTGTAAGGGTAATAAAAGTGGGCGTTTATGGTTGTGCAGTGTCAGGGACATGATTGACTTAATATATTAGTTATGAGCTTTTGGCCATGTAGTTATGTTTGTAAATCAAGCAACTATGTTTTATCATCATCCGAAATTTGCACCTATTTCATAATTGAGGCCCAGTTTCTCCTTATATAGTAAAGCCTGAACTTTGTGTTGACCTGTTTTCATGACTGGGTATCGTTCTTAATAACAAAGTGGCTGATGGGGCCTCTGTTGGTTGATGCTCTATACTTTTTAGATTGTTGTAAACTTTTCCCAATTAGTCTTGAACGTTCACTAACCAGCTGCGTGTTCTGTACTTGTGAGTTCCAGTTAGTCTCTAACATGCAACGATCACGGCCTACAGAGCAACTTAAGCAAAATAGCGGAAATGTAGCTAGGTGAAGGATCTCAGGGGAAAGGCGAAATCCAGGCTTTATGTTGGGCCGCCTGCGTGGAGGATGGACAGGATTCTGAATGGAAATGGAAAGATGTCATTGACAGAGGATCAAGATGGACGTCTGGCTAAAAGGTCACGGGGACTGAAGTACCTTCCATTCACCGGCTGCGCCTTAAATGCTGCTAACAAGCTATAATTCCAGACCATAACTAAAGCAACAATAAAACCTGCACCTCATGGGGTCTAGTAATAGGTTTCACAGCATCGAAACACTGATTAATAAATTCAAGATCAGCTTCTGTCCCTGAGCAGTTTGCATTTCCAACAACCTCATTTCCCATGACAGACACATCCATGGCACCTGCACTTTACAGCACAGTTACTGCGTTTTATCAGCCACTGACTACAAACTGTCTAGTTTTGCAATTTCTGGTACCGTTTAGCTTCTGTCTTGTTTAGTCCTTTGGAATCGTGTGAGGCTGATTGACTAAACATTCCGATGGACTCCTGGCCAGCAAAGAATCTCGATCTTGACCATGAAAGGACGGGAGGTCCTTCTGAGAGCAGATGTTAGTTTGCAGTACAATCACGACTACGCATCCTCATTGCTTCATTATGACACTATGGAAGAACAATGCTGAGACAGTTACCTGCAAAGACGTGCTGGATATCTCACAGATGACAAGCACAGGCAGCCGTCTCTCCTCAGAACTCTGTGCTGGCACAGCTGACAGAAAGTCTGGGTAATTGAGAAAACGCCTCCCAGCCTGTTAGCCTGGCAGGCGTTTCTGTCAGGGGGAGCTTGAGTGTAGGATAGATGACTTACAGAGAGTACTGATTGGCTACATGCTGAAAAGTGCTTTCAAAGGTCACACTCTCATCAAGAAGTCCACATTCTGGCTACACAGATGTATGCAGTCACAGAGGGACTCACCCTTATTCCCAGTTAGCATGCCTCACTGTGAGCCTGCTTGTTTGTCTCTGCAGTGGTACACTGGTGATCTTTCTTCGGAAGGCAGGTACAGGGAGGTGAAGTACCGCTGTAAAAATTGTGGCGTTGCCACCTGAACAAGCTCACAGTTTGCTCTCTGAGCCTGCAGAGGTATTAATCATCCATGGCCCAGATATGCCTGCTGTGGGTAATGAGCACAGGTTTCTGAGTAGCCTGTGGGCTTTTGTCCCTGGGGGGGAATAAAAGCGAGGTCTTTAGGGGAAACACACGGAACGCAGCCATGACAACAGTGCAAATCCCTATGGCCGAAAAGCAGCTTTCACCCGAAGCTTGGAGTGGATTTCTAACCTGTGAAGCTTCCTGACGACCGAGGACTTCAAAGCGTGGGATGGAATATTTCCCTGTTCGCATGAAAGATCAAAATTAAACTCTTTTTGAAAACCTCAGCTGCTTATAAGTACAGCTACACTGTAAGATGTTGGAAAACGCTAATTAATTTTAATCTTTATTGTGGACGACAAAAGACATGTCATACATAACTAATGTATGTTCTAGCTTCTCGGGTTCCAGTGAGTGGGTGATCTTTACCAACCTTGGATAAATGTTTCCTGTAATTAACTGTGTTTGAGTCTGGTTTAGGAAGGCAGCCCCATGTCAATTATTTATTGGCTTTTATTGGAGTTTAATTGGTGTGGGACGCTGTATGGGCCATTATTTGTGATGGAGCACTGAGCTGAATCTGGACCGCACTGCAGCTTTGGTACCCTGGGAGAGGGAGGGAAACAGAGAGCAAACCCTGTTGGTAATTGGAGGAAACCACAGATTGTCACATGCTGATGGTCAGGCAAAGTGGAACTTCCACCTTACTCTGCATGGCCCAGTCACACGCACTGCAGCCAGTCTGTGCCATCCTTGTTTAAATTATGTGGAAATCGTAGAACATTAATTTATAGTCACTGGGTGGCCCCACATCCATTTGTCCTCTCATATCTGCGTATGTGTCCTGACCTGATATTCGATGGGGGTTAGGCGGGCCGTCCTTTTGGTGCCCAAAGCCATGTGACCTTACACATACGCGGCCTCCTGCTAGGTCCTCGTTGGGTGTGGTGGGAAGGGTGCGGTCCTGCTCGGGAAACGTGGCAATAAGCTGCCAGATTTCTGCCATTTCTTGCTCGGCCGTCCTGGACGCCACACGTATCGAGGCCTTGATGTTCTCGTTGGGACTCTAGTCAACAGAGGGTGGCAGAGTTTGCTGTGAGGGGACCCATGGTACAGAAGCTGCACCTTGTATTTCATGGCTGTTAGCAAACCTTAGCTTGACAGATGTCATCAGTGATTTGACAGTCAGCTGTCACTATAGCGCAGTGGTTAGATACACCGAGCCATTCACCTGGAGAACAGTAGAACTTTTATTATAGACTTTATTACCTGGTTTAAAACCTCAATTTGTGGCAAAATGACATCTAAATTCCCCTTCAAAGTAACTTTAGATTTAGACTTTCCTGGAAATTAATAATAATAATAAAAAAAAAACCACTTGAATCTATTTGTGTAAGGGATTTGATGTGATCATTAGGTGCTTTTAGTGCCGTTGAATATTTGATGACATGTCAGAAGTCATTTAAAATTAATTAAGGGTGGTGGCTGTGTGCAGACCCTTACAGTGCCCTCTTGAGCCTTTGGCTAACGAAGCCTCGCGTTCACAAACTGACAAGGGGCCTCTGGCTCTGCTATATGGCAACTCCAGTGTCATTTCCTGGAGCTGTTTAATGTGTCCTGTCAGCCAAGGAGTTAATGTCATTCTGGCAGCTTACCCCCCACTCCCCTTGCCCCCCCGCCCCCCCGCCGCTAACCCAATTTCTGTTCCTCGTTTGAAGAACATTTTGCTGAGTACATCCATCTGAAACCAAATTTCTCGAGTCCCAAAGTCTGTTTTACTCACTTAAACACTGTTTGCCAATAAGTCAGTTATGACAAGGTTTTCCTTAAATGTTTCTCTGCTTGGTCTGGGAAAAATAACACTTAAACATGGTATTTAACTTCACATTCATGTTTAAATAATTAAGTTATTGAGGTTTTGGTCAGGGAAATATGGTTTCCACTAGTGCGTTGCGATTTTGTTTTCTTTTTTGCATGTCTGTGTTTTGGTCTATGAAAGCACTACAGTTGCGTAACCTGCAGAAAATTCTAAGAACGTTATCTGATTTAATATAAAAACAGGCTCTATGAGATACTGAACAGGTTGTATGGCAGTGTCTTTGCTTTCCTTATCTACTCCAAGCCCAGAAAGTCAGAAAGGCCCTATGATTTGTGAAAAGGTCCTGCATGTTTATTTCTTTATTAGAACCCGCACTGAATTCAAGCTTTTTTTTGCCTCTGTTTCTTAGTTTAGGTCAATGTTTCCTAATCCGGTCTTCAGGGGCCCACAGTCGGTCCATGTTTTTGCTCCCTCCCAGCTCCCTCCCAGACAGTCCACATTTTTGCTCCCTCCCAGACAGTCCACATTTTTGCTCCCTCCCAGCTCCCTCCCAGACAGTCCGCATTTTCGCTCCCTCCCAGCTCCCTCCCAGACAGTCCGCATTTTCGCTCCCTCCCAGCTCCCTCCCAGACAGTCCGCATTTTCG
>JAODJX010000043.1:13550219-13563404 GCA_026776945.1 Isichthys henryi
ATCCCAAAAAGAGGTGGGGTTGGTGGGGGGGGGGGAGGGGGGGTGACAGGAAGACTGTCTGCATGCAGCTCTGCCTGTTTCCGCTGACGTCCGGAGAGTCAGCCCGAGTCGAGCTCGCTTGTCCGTGATGGAGCGCAGGCTCTGCCAACACCGAGGTGAAATCTCACTGACAGATGGCCTGTCGACAAGGCTCCTCCGTGACCGTGCGCCTGTCAGCGTGACGGGCTTTTGGAAGAGCCACCAGCCATGGGCCATGGGGTTAGGTAGGCTGGTCTGGGGGGGCAGGTAGCAGTGTCCATGGTAACTCTAGAAAGAGTTTTATGCTGTAGCTTTTATAGGGTATTAAAACTTTAAAACTGGCCCCGGCGTTTTTCCTTTAATTAGGCACTCTTTGTATCCGTGCAGGTCTCCAAACTCCCCCAACCCATCTCTCTGTAAGCGCGTTATTATTTCTGACAAATGGGCTGGCAAGATCCATTTCATTGTCCGGTTTTTGGTCCATCCGAGCAGCGACCGTGTCTTTGGTCTTCAGATATTAGTTCGGTTTTGAGTGGCCTCCGTTCCCTGAGAACAAGTCATCTGTTCACTTACAACTGGCTAGTCCTCTTCTTCTTTTTACTCACAAATTTGATTTCTTGCTAGGTACATCCCCTGGATTCGAAGGTGTAATGGGAGGATTAGATCAGAATCGGGGAAATAGTGTAATTAAACTTGGTAGGGTGATATTTTTCAGTAAGGGGTAATATACTTTTTTTTTATTAATATACCGGAGAACTTTGCATGTGGGCAGAGTTTGTTTAAAAAATGTTCCAGTATATTTGTGCTGTTCTAGTATGAATTAGAAGCTCTTTGTGCCTCTGAACATCACTTAGAGCTTAGAGCTTCTAATTCATACTAGAACATTACATTTTTATGTGGATAATAAACAAAAACTTATATGGGTAAATGACCACAGAAATGTAATGAATGCAGATGGACTAAACTGAGGCCAAATATAAAAATGTAGTTTTGAAATGAGGCTCTGAGTACAGAAGCACTCCGCTGATTTTATGAACCCAGAATCAACAATCGCGTGGTTCATTTTCTGAATTAAAAGCGTGCGTGATGGGCAGGTTTTAATATTTGACGGGAAATGCGAGAGCTTTATGAGGGGATGTTTTGGGAAATTCCCGCAGCTGAGCTGCGTTGCAGGTTCCCGGTTCCTTCCAGAAATCACGCAGATGAAGAGAGTTAGTGTTTATTTGCAGTTTGTTTGAATAGAATGGTATTGTAATGCGCCATACCACAGTCAGTTATCTGGAAAGATGGTGATGTCATACTCTATAAACTAACGCAGTGTGAGGCTTTATTTTTAAAATTTTCTTTCTCTTTGCCACCCATGCCCCCTCCCTCTTTTCTCCCCCACCCTGACCTATCCGATATTTAGAGGCCTCTGTGTCTGCCGTCTATATATATAAAAGAAAACATAATGCAAAGGAGGCTATGAGTCTTTTTCTTTCTCTGCAGTGGAGTGATGGTACATATTCTAGGTGTAGGGCAGTAGAAATGGAAGAGAAAGTGGAAAGTGGTCTTCAAACAAAGACTGCCAGTCCACTGTCCACCCAAGCTACCAGTCCTGTTTATTTTTCAACAGTGAGGCTGATGGTTGTCTAAACCATGAACCTTTTGTTGTAGGTGTGTTTCTGCTGAAGTGTCCCAAACCGTCCCAGTGTAGCGGGTGGCTATGAGGGGTATGGAAGGAAGCTGGTTTTGTGCTTTTTAAGGCACCCCGGAGAACATAGGAACTCTGCAAAGCGTGGTTAGTGTTTGGCGCTCCTGTAAATTAGCCGTCTACTGAGGGGAAGAGTTCACCAGGCTTCCTGTTGGACATGTGATCCATTTCCTGTTGCGTTGGGTCACCGGCGGTATGGATGGCGGGATGGGATGAGGCCGGCTGATCATCTGCGCCTCCTGTTTCGGGATTCCATGTGTGGGTGAACATCTAGGCTGGGAGGTGAGCAATGCTCCGTGTGAAATCCGTCTAGGGAAACAATAAAATTGGAAACTGCAGAAGCACCCGACCCCGGGGGAGATGGGTCACCCTGGGCCACTGTCTCACCCTGATATCCTACTTTGTCACATCGTCAGGCCCTGAGGATGACAGCGGTCGGATTTCATTATGAGGTCGCTGCCTGGCCACTGAAAGCTGAGCGAGGCCCAGCTCTCTACTGTGCTTTTCCAGCCAACCTACCAGCGAAAATGCACTTTAATGTGTAGCTGGGGCCCTCCGGAGTGTTACCCTGGAAACAACTGTCAGATCCCCACATAGTGGAGGAGCTCATCTTGTTTGACCTCCATGGGGAAAGTGAAGGGAGGTCCTTCAAGGAAGTCAGACTGGTGCAGGCTCCTCCTCCCCGTGTTGGGGGGCAGGAGCTATGCCCCACCCTCTGTTTCCTTCCCAATAACCATCTCTGCTGGTTCTATCCGTGGCTCCTACCTCAGCCTATTAAATATTAGTTCTGCTGGTCACATGGTTCCATCCCAACGAATCAGAACATGGTAATCCGTGAAGCAGCCTCACGCTTTCCTGTGTGTGATGGTGTGTGACACTCATCTGTACTGAGTCACCTTGGTCGACAGGGCCATCTGATGCCCCAGTGCAGTGTGGCTAATCCATTTTGCAGTTCAGACGCTGGTTAAAGTGCAAAGCAGCAATAGAAACATGTGCCGTACATCATTAGCACATTGCAGTATATAAACGTAACGTCAAAGTCTTAAGATGTCGTTTGTATAAACTAAAGAAAGATAAAAATGACAAAGCTTATTAAGAGGAGCATAGAAAACATGCAGTTGTTTTGTTACCTCAGCAACTCCAATATCTCACCCAGCTGTTCTTCAGATGACGCTGAGATTCGTATTTTGTTCCAGATTCCCTTTGTCCTTTGTGGAATCAGTATTTGCGCAATTCCATCTTAAATCAATCTACTGCAAATTTGCAGTCCTGTTTAATATCTTTGGAAATGCAGTAAGGTTTGTGGGGGAGAATCTTTTAAGTGATTCTTTGTATGATTCTCCAATCTGCACTTTTTGTTACGTAAAACAAGGTGCATCTATAAGAGGAATTGTGGCGATCGCATGAATTGCGACCCTCATATTGATGCAGGGCACACAGTGTTATCTTTGCAGTAAGTTCTGTGTCTCAGCAGCCTCTGCACTCTTGCTCCCCTGCGTGGGTGCCTGTCCATCAAAGTGCTCTCCGCCTTGCACATTTCAGGCCCCGTATTGGAGTTTTCTAACCCTTTCATGTGGATGCTTCATGTAGTCTAACGTGTTGAGCGTTGATGTGATTTCAGTCATACATTCAGTGCTGGAAAAAAAGGTTGATTTCATTTTAATTTAGTTAATTTAGCTTAATTTACTTTAGCATATGCATTTGAAAATTCCCTCTCTCCACCCATAATGGTTTTACTTAAATGTAGACAAAGACCCATTAATTAACAGAATTAATAGAGTGGCGGACACTGGCTGATCCCACTAAATGAAATGCAAATCGGTGCGTCTTATCCATTTAAATTTGCCTCATCAGGAGGGGAAAGTAGAGAAGAGACACTGGGAATCCCACATGGGATTGTGTGCCGTTACGTCTGTCAGCGGGGATTTTAAACCGCTGCCTCTCATAGCGAGTGGGCTTCAGCTGTGTTGAAAGTGAGATTAGGTAAAATACTGAAGAAAATAAACCCTCTGAAAGAAGCACAATGGACAGCTTCGCACGGTCAGTCTCGCACGGTCAGCCTTGGTCGCATGGTCAGCCATGACAGTCAGCTTTGCACGGGTCAGCCACACATGATCAGCCTTGGTCACATGGTCAGCCATGACAGTCAGCCTCGCACGGTCAGCCTCGGTCACACGGTCAGCCCTGAGAGTCAGCCTCGCACGTTCAGCCTCAGTCGCACGGTCAGCCATGACAGTCAGCCTCGCACAGTCAGCCTCGGTCACATGGTGAGCCATGAGAGTCAGCCTCGCACGGTCAGCCTCAGTCGCACGGTCAGCCATGATAGTCAGCCTTGGTCGCACTGTCAGCCATGACAGTTAGCCTCGCACGGTCAGCCTTGCATGGTCAGCCTCGTTCACACTGTCAGCCATGACAGTCAGCCTTGCACGGTCAGCCTCGTTCGCACTGTCAGCCATGACAGTCAGCCTTGCACGGTCAGCCTTGGTCGCACTATCAGCCATGACAGTTAGCCTCGCACGGTCAGCCTCGGTTGCACGGTCAGCCATGAGAGTCAGCCCCGCACGATCAGCCGCGGTCACACGGTCAGCCATGACAGTTAGCCTTGCATGATCAGCCTTTCACGATCAACCTTTCACGATCAGCCTTGCACGATCAGCCTCGCACGATCAGCCTCGCACGATCAGCCTTGCACGATCAGCCTCGCCCGATCAGCCTTGATGGACAGCCTCTGCAGGATTTCCTACGCTTTCAGTATGCTTGTATCTGAATGGGCTTGGCCTCTTGATTTTGAGTATATCAGTATGAAAATAGCCCCAAACCTACATGGCAAAGAGCTGCTGGTTGTTTCAATCCTTTCTTCACAATGTCCATCCATCCATCCATCCATCCATGCATGCCATCCTTCTTCTAACAGCTTATTCACTACAGTGTTGTATGGGGGCCTGGAGCCTATTCTAGACTGCATAAGGCAGAGACCACCATCGGAGTCCATTGGACTGTCACACTGAGGCACATTACTGCACGCTGTGAGTAAACAGGAGACACCAGTGTACCTTCCAGCTTGTCTTTGGAGGCGTGCGGCTACCCACTGCCCCCCTGCACTGCCCCGCTTTCTGCTGTGATCCATTAAGTGGTGTTAATTTAGCGGTGCCCGACGCAGTGGAGAAGCAGAAGGGACAGTCAGAGGCGTCACGCTCCGTTAGTCTGCCTCGTGCGGAATTGGGCCTTCTCCGCGAACGGTCCCCAACGTCCCGGGATCCACAGTGGATTTTTACAAGGTGTTTAAAAGCAGGAAATGCCGGGCCGTGAATAATGCAGGATTCCTCTGAAGAGCCTCCCACCAGCACAGTGGTGCCTCATCGCCCGTGGTGTCCCGGTGGCCATAACGTGTCTCACAGTGCGCATTTTTAATGGAAAGGCCCGATTGGCTCAGTCTACTGCCTGTTTTGTTTTCTATGAGCTGGCACGTCCTCATTCTTGTGAATGCAGCGACTCTGTTGGACACCAAGTTCCAACGTAACCTTGATCGTTGGCAGAATTCCTGTCTGGTATGTTTCTGAAATCAGTGCTGCATTCCTCATACTCTGTTTGATGTCCTTCTCAATGGCATGTTCTGACCAGTGAGTCACTGGCTTCATGTTTGTTTGGTCAGACCTCAGGCTTTGAAGAGTACCACCATCCAAGGTGTTGGATGAAAGCCTGTGCACCTCCCTGACTCTTGGTATGGTCTGCTTCTCCATCCCCCATGAAACTCCAATTTACCACCCGGGAATATTTATTTCCTTGCTTCCTACTGCAAGGCTTCCTGGATCCAAAGTGATTTTTGTCACTCTGCCTTTTGCTGAGAAGTTACTGGATTGCTGGAGGTGCTGCCCCACATTCTGCTCACACTCCTGCAAATGAGTATGAAGCTCTGAGAAATAGAAATAGGGCTAAGTACTAGATCTGCCCTGCTTCATTAGACATGGGCAGCCACTGGCAGTTGTACTCAGTGCTGACATGAGCCTGAAGTTGCTTCATTTTGTGCTATCTTTGTCAATCTCGACGACCTCTGCGATATTTTCTAACTAGACAAAACTTCAGGTGATTATCATCTGACCTGACAGCCTGTACAGTGACAGGGAAATAACAGCACTGTACTGGGAAACACCTCTTTGGAATCAGGGTCCAAAGAAGCCATTTTGTAAATATATTTTTAAATTATTCAATAATAGGAACTTTATCTAATCAAATGAACATACAGCGGTAACTCTTGTTCTCCACCACCCAGCCCATCCTCCTGGGGGAGGTCACGGCATGATTCCGCGGGGTTCTGTGCCTTGGAAGGCATCTTCGCGAGGGAGGATGTCAAAGAGAATGAAATTAAATGTGAAAAGGAAACCAATATTTGCGAACGTCTCTGTCTCCCCCCCTCCCTTATCATTTTTTTGGCCCAGTGCTCAGGCATTTCCTGAGCGACGTTTGCCAGTACCAACAAAAAAAAGCTGTTCAACAGGGGGACAAAGGCTCGCTCTGTCAGCACTCTGCTGTTGTATCGGCGCTGTCCGGGGCCCTTATTAATTCAACTCATTTTCCCATCTTTCCATCCAGAGGAACGATTTGTTTTGACTGAGGATCTAAAGACTTCTCATTATTCAGAATTCTTTTTAATTGGGGGCTGGCATTCCTGGTATGTTTGGATCAAGTCTTTTTTTCTGGTACGCCTGAGAACTTGGTGTCTTAATGAGGGCTGCAGGCAGTGAGGTTGTTACGCAGACCAGAAGTTTGTTGGGTCAGACCCCCCAGTTAGTGGCCATTGAACAGAGCAGAAAAACAACTAAGATTGCTCTGTATCGACAGATCAAGTCACTCTAGATAAAAGCATCATCCGAGCAGCTGAGACGACATCGAAATATATAGATTCACTGCAATACTCCGACTTAACATGCATGAATTATTTAAAATATTATCGAGCATGCTTTTTGAAGTAGCACTAATAATGTATGGTAATGTGAGATTGTATGTTTGTGTGTGGGTGCATGTGTGCACATGATCATAGTCAGTGTAACCGGATAAAGTTGTTAAATATGGATGGGTGAAGTTCCGCATTAAGCAGATTGTGAGCCTAGCCAAGATTTGAAAACACAAAGCTTCTTCATTCTCTTGTCTATAGAACAACGTCCGTGTGTTTGTTCAGGTGAGAGTTGAACCTTAGGGCCATTCTGCACAGATAGCTAAGCCAAAACATGCTTCTTCACAGACTTCCCAGTAAACAAGAGTCCTGTCGTCGATACCAGTGCTGGCACATGATGGTACAGTTCAGGGTGGCCCTAGTTGGATTCCCTGACAGCCTCGTAATGCCTAACAGCAACTATCAGAGGGTGTCCAGCAATGGATTCTTTCAGTTTTGCTGTGCTTTGCTTGCTTCTCCTCCTGTGGGAAATGGTGAGGACCATTTGAAGCCTCCTGCCTTTATTTTCAGCGTAACGTGCCATCTGAGAAGTGCCTGTTTTTTGCCCTGCGGAGTGGAAGACGTCTTTCATCTTGCCAGAGTGATTTCTGCCAAGCCTATTGGACCGACTGTTTTGTCACTTCGTTTGAGAAGGAGAGGTTTTGTTTCTATAATTAACATATATTTAGAGGCGTTAACGAAGGAGCCAAAGACGAAGGAGGAGATGGGGCCGGCCCAGTGCTCTGCTAAGGTGAACTCGCATTCAAGCTGAACAAAATGGAAACAACCGATCGTTCTGTAACAGCCTGAATAAAATGGTCTCTCCTGCTCAGACAATCCTAAGACATCTCAGGAAGTGTTGTGAAGGCCTTTTTTTAGCTGGCATTTTGGAACTCGTCCAAAGGAAACAACCTGAATTGAAACTGGCAGATTTACCACTGGGGGGTTGGTGAGGGCAAAGAAAATAATAGTGAGATGCAGAAGGCCTGTATGGCCAACCCGCGCCACCTAGCTTCACTTTTCCTGACGTTTCCTTTCACTTTGGTTATGTGCACAATTTTTTTTTCATTATTGTCGAGAACCAAAGATTGTCTGAATTTACACAATTTTTTGTTGTTATGTCTGGTTGTTGTTGTTTATTTATTGTGTTTATGTTTATGTTTTGCATCATTTGGGGAGCAGATAGCTTAGCTTGACGTCACGCACCCAGTTATTAGCACATTCGCAGTACGCTAGCAGCATGTTAATGCTACGTTAGCGGTACGTTAGCGGCATGTTAATGCTACGTTAGCGGTACGTTAGCGGCATATTAATGCTACGTTAGCGGTACATTAGCGGCATGTTAATGCTACGTTAGCGGTACGTTAATAGCTCTGTAAAACTGAATGGCGTCGGGAGTTCCGCGCCGCCTATGGCAGGCAGACTCATGACACATGGCGGGTTTTAAAGGCATGTTCTGATACGTTGTCCTTCTGTAGGACATGAGGGGTTAAAGATGAGCATTTGGTGGAACGCCCCGGGTGAGTGGGCCGGCTAAGGCCATTTGTGGAGCAGTAAGGTCTACGGTTGTCATCTGGGTCCTTCTTCATGCCACCGCAACGCTGCCATTAGTGTCATCCGAGCACCGGGGGACACTCCCTGCCATGGCGACAAGGACAGGTCCTAATCACGGCGCGCTCTACATCACACTCGAGACCCACTTTACCTCCTCACCCGGCTCCCATTGGCTGGCTGCAGACGGCACCATGACTTTGAGCCGCGTGAAGTTCGTCCGCCACTTTCGCTGCCGCGTGGGAGGGGGCGTGCCTTTCTGTGGTGCCCTTCTGAGTGGCTCCTCGTGAACATAGGAGCACCTGAGTTGGGGCACTTTTCCCAGTGTAAAGTCCCAGTGTAGCAAAGAGCCATGATTGTCTGTAAGGACACTGCATTGTCCTCGTGATTGTTGTGGCGCCCATATGTTGAAAAATGCTCCCGCTGTTTACGTCCCTCTGACCATGACGTACGGACGTGTCCCCAGACACGCTACCGCTCATTAATGAAGCAAAGTGACATTTCTCTAATGAAAAATCCGTAACCTGATGTTAGGGTACCTAGATACAGAGCGCTTCTCATCACATTCGGTGCCATGTTCAAAGTGTAATCTTCCCAATGTCTGAAATGATTTAATTAGGAAAAAAACTGTTAATGTGATAAGGATTTGGATATTCAATGTGTAACTTTGTTAAGCTTTGAAATGTCTTACAAACACATCATATAAATTGTTTTACTTTCAGTTCTTTCAGTTTCACTTTCATTTTGCTTTATCAGACTCCTGTATCACTGCTCTGATATATTACCATCTGTGTCCTCACTGGTAATTAAGTTCTGTGTATAGCTGGATATTAATAGTCCCTGATAAAGCCTTTTTGTAAACAGATTTTGCACAGGTACCAGTGAGGGTAGCCCTAATGCTCCCGTCCCGACACAGCAGTCCATTTTGCATACTGCCAGCACTTTCCGAAATCCCACTGGAGTTGAACATGTCCTACACCTGCTCCTCTGGCAGACCCCAACTGAACTGGAATGTTCCTGTTGTATTTATAGCGCCCTGGTTGGAATGGTGCTCAGACTGTAGTGCTGTGAAGATCCCCCCCCCCCCTTCTCGCCACTGACCTCTAGGGGCCCGAGGGGTTAGGGCTCTAAGGCTCCATCTAGAGTCCCTGCAAAGTTGATTGGCAAACAAAAAATTTGGATGCTTTCCCTGTTTCCAGAAGAATTTGATCACCCATGGAGCGACTTTCAGGGGGTGATGGCATTTCTGTCACCACACCTTATGTATGAACAAGTAAGTTTTACATCTTTTCCCTTTTACCCACCATTATTAGTTTAGAAATAATGTCTTCAAAGTAAAAATAAAAAAATAACTTCAGGGAACTGCAATAATGGACTTTTGTGTGTGACATGCACATGGACGGAGACGGTACATTTTTATTGTCACTAATCCCTCACGTAACGAGCTGTTTACTTGGTGATTCTTACTGTGGTTACAGCGGCCATTAATCGGTTAATTGGATCCATACTGGGGGCTTATTAGTGCAGGTATTTGTGTTTTTTTATTTAAAGGGCACAGGCAGTGAGCAGTGGATGGGCACAGGCAATGAGCAGTGGATGGGCACAGGCAGTGAGCAGTAGATGGGCACAGCTTGTCTGGTCTGGGCTGCCGATTCCCTGTTTTCCAAAGCATCAGGTTACTGACCTCAAGCATCAGTGCTGGGGGATGTTTACTGAACAGCATGACACAGAGGCCATTAAATACGGCCAATGAATTGCTTCCTCCTTTTGTTTATACAGTGTGTATGTTTATACATATATATATATATATATATATATACACACACACACACACACACAGACATGTTTTCTGTGTGTGTGTGTTTTTACGGGTTTTCATTCTGACATATAAAACCATAGGATTCAAGACCACAATACCCTATTTTGGGTCTGTATTTCTGGAGTAGAGACTTCAGTGTGTCGTCCTTGGCCTTATAAAATGCAGGGTTATCTGTTTCAGCTACCTACTCTGTGAGCTTTTGACCTGCTTCAAGGCCAAGCTTTGATTACAGTTAATCCCTAAAACCTGCCTGAGACTTTGAATCCATCCTGTAGCACATGCTGAGTTACTTTCGGCAGTAATGTTCAGAGGTGGAGATTTCAGATCCTGAGATTATAAATCCAGACCAAGATTTTGTTTCAACCAACCAGTTGAGTATAGAGAGTCACAGTCACAGAGTACTCAGCTGGTTGGTTGAAACAAAATCTTGGTCTGGATTTGTAATCTCAGGATCTGAAATCTCCACCTCTGGTAATGTTTGGTTTTGTTAAATGTAATTTGTAAAAATGTGCACACTTGAGTGAATGTAATGATAACGGGGAAGGTATGTGCCTCCTTTTAGTGGAGTACCTCCTTGGCTAACACCTTCAAGGTGATTATATTTTACTTGTATGTTTGATATGGAGTTAATGAACCCACTTTCATTAAAAAGGTATAATCTATAGCTGGTATGCATCCATGTTATGTTGCTGAACAAAATCGGAGCATGATGTTGCGATCCACCGTTTCTGCGGTGAAAATGCCTCAGATTTTAAATTTGCTTGTCGTTTGTGTTTTTTTTTCTTGTAACCACGGGTGGTTTGGAGTTTGGAGAAGTGGAATGTAGTTTAGAGGTATTGGAAGCGAAAACTGGCACTAAGAGATTATAAAGCCAGCGTCTCCTTGGGCCGCTCTCTTGCCTGGGCTGCTTCCCCGATTCTCAGAAGACGACCTCTCAGCCCTCGCAGCAACTCAGTATC
The DNA here is from genome assembly GCA_026776945.1 of Isichthys henryi. Taxonomy (NCBI): domain Eukaryota; kingdom Metazoa; phylum Chordata; class Actinopteri; order Osteoglossiformes; family Mormyridae; genus Isichthys; species Isichthys henryi. Next base: position 13,561,190 of record JAODJX010000043.1, read on the forward strand.
GCTGCCCCCCTCCAGACGAGAGCAGTACTGCGGTCTGAGGAGCGCTGACTGTGAAAACATCTGGACTTTGCTTGGAAAAAATGCCAAAATGTGTTTTCATTTAGCTGCTGCTTCCTTGATATTGCACTTAGTTTCTTCCCTGTTTTTTTTTTTGTTTTGTTATAGTGCAGGTTAATCGCTCACGCTTGGGCTCTCAGGAGATGCGTGTGTTATGTCCTGACCCCACTTGGCTCCTGAAGGCTGGATCCTCTTCCTGCTTCATCCTCACTGGCGTATCTTTGGTTTTTCCTTGTCTTTTTTTTGGCATATTGCAGGTCAGTCACTCATATCTTGCTCTCAGGAGCTGCGTGTGTTATGCCGTCACCCCACTTGGCTTCTGAGAGCTGGTTCTGATACGTGCTTCATTCTCACCGGCGTATCTCAGGTTTTTCACTGGTTAATCGCTCACATGTGAGTCTCAGCAGCTGTGACCGTTACGTTCTGACCCCTCTTGGCTTCTGATGGCTGGTTCCTCTTGCTGGTTACATCCTTATAGGCGTATCTCACGTTTATTTGGAACGAAAGCCATAGCTTGAGACTTTCTTCAAAACAGCTAAGAAATGCAAAATCCTTTCAGCTCTTTTTATGTTATTTTGGGGTTTCCTTCAGCGCCCAACCTGCTACTCCACCAGGCACAAAGATGAACCATTTGCAACCATGGTTCTAGATCCACTAATGACTGTTTGCTTTTCAGGTTAAAATGGGTGATATGGCCAACAATGACTGTAATCAAAACATTGCTTTGAGCCATAGTGATAATTATTAAATATCTCCTTAAAATCAGTTTCAAGAGTCTTTAGGCGAACTCCTTATCATTGACAAGAGGGTCTTGGTCTGTCCACAGTAGGGCTGTTTTTCTATTATTCACGTTGCGTCGACAGCTAGTTTGCTTTTGCGACATAAATTGCCTGGCACCTTTTGCCTTTCTGGCAGCCACGAAGTACGTAAACAGCAACCAACTGAGGTCTATGATTGGCCGTGAATGGCACCATTTCAAACCACAAAATATATTCACTCCTCGTAAACAACATTAATGCAAAACCGATCATACTGAAATCGACCAAAACCAATTATTTTCATTGAGGAGTTTTTATTGTCAATGATTGTGGATATTTTGTTATCGCCAAGTCCTACTTTGAAGTAACAATGTAGCTAAATTAATAGTCAAATCAAATCAAAGGAAATACTTATTTGTTGTGGCACGGCATTGCAGCCATTAACGACAATTTATTCAGAGAAAATCGGTAGAATATGAACAGAAATGTGATATAGGGTACAGGGAGGTACCTCTGGGAAGCAGTGATCAGGTACAGCTGGCGTTGCAGAAGTTCACAGCTCACGAGAAACGGCTTGTTTGCGGTAGAAAATGAGTTTAGGGATCCACCTGACTGAAGGACCTGAAGGCGGACAGGGCAGACATCTGGCGCAGTACTGGATCAGGACAAGGTGTTGGTCCGTTCTTGAGACTCCGTTGTCGCTGGTCTGTTTGTGATTCCCTAGCTTAGGCCAGATGGCCACTAGTCAGTAGCAGAAGGGACAACAGAAAAAGAGGGTTTGTAAGAAATACGAAAAATGTAAAGAAGTCTGATAAATAGTGGTGATTAGTTGTTGTACAGTAGAATGCGTAGTGGAGTTTACTGACTGTGAAATAGAACAGCTCCAGTGAACTATGCCAGCATATATTTTTCAATCTGAGTGATTTGTGTAAAAAAAAAAAACTAAGACCCCCTTGAAGACAGAATTTCCAAAAGTTACATTTAAGAATTTAACATGGTATGATCATTTAAATTGTAGCAAGATGTATGTCATTTGCATTTTTAGCAGCAGTTTAGAAGTCGTCCCTCGTTCCCGGATGTGATGGACTTTGAGACTTCTAGCTGCCCGTCTTTTAACACTGGTGTCTGGCTACCGGTTGTTTTCACTGCCCAACGAACTGACACAAAGTCGCCTAACGGAAGAAGAAAATGTCACAAAGATACAAGACAACATACATCCCGTATCTTTGATACTGTCTCACTAGGGTGGTAGGCAAATTGAAAAATATCGCCCTCCTACCTCCCCGTCCCCCCCGGGAGGGAGCCCCCCCCCCGCGCCGGGCGGCGCCGGGGGGGGGGGGGGGGGGGGGCGGGGGCGGGGGGGGGGGGGGGGGGGGGGGGGGGGGGTGGGATGTGGTGTT
>JAODJX010000043.1:13572659-13583299 GCA_026776945.1 Isichthys henryi
AGTCTGGTGAAAAGACATTTCAGTCACCAATAATATGGAACAGATTTTTGTTTTGTGTTTTGGCTCCATTTTGCACGGCCCGACTTCGTACTCGGTTCTGTACCCAACTGCAGTCCTGCCCCAGTTCCTCTGCTCTGTGCCTCTCTTGTGCTGAAGCCGTCTGTCTTTCCTCTCCACTTTGTGTTAAATAAATTTGGCAGGGTCTCCCCAATCCTCCCCCATATTCGTTCCCCATCCCAAACGAAGCAACTCTCAAATTGATGCATGCGTGCAATTAACCTGCTATAAAAGTATCTGCTAAGCAGATATTTTTCAAATGAATCATTGGCACTGCCAGTCAGATGGAGTCTGACTCCACTGCCACCCTGCCAAATGTGAAGTTTTTGGAATTCCGAGCACGTATCAGCGTCTTGCAATCGTTTACAGGAAGTGCATGGAAGTAATATGTAAGTGTGTTAGCTTTGCAACCGCATGGCCATGTGAGGATCAGATACCTTCAGCGGCAGTGTCTCTCTCTAAATCTCCGGAGCTTCTCAGTAGTGCTGGGCAGCCTTGTGAGGAATGTGCCTGCTCAGTTGTTTTGCTTTGTGCTGATCCAGCAGCGAGTTGTATTCCTCGGCTCTGAAGCTTTTGTATGTGACAGCGAACAGCAAACAGGTCAGCTGTGCTGGTCTATGAGAGAAGTCAGGTGACCCAGATTAGAAAAGCAGCGATGCCAAGCTAAGAATTGTGACAGTCATGCGTGGGATTGAATTCTCCTCGGTGCTGCAGTTATATACATGTCAGAGAATTAAATGTGATTATGCCTTATTTCAGTTATAGGTATGTTGGAATGCTTCTGTTGACGCATATTGCAGTCTATTGAGACAAACACACGTACAGATGAGGCTCAGGGTCAGAGAGCAGGGTTAGCCAATCCAGATGTCCCCGGAGCAATTTTCAAGGGGTCTAAAGGCCTTTCTCAAGGGCCCAATGGTGATGTGACTGTCCTGCAGAACACGATTAAAATTAGAGGTCAAATTTTTAAGTGCTGTGGTTGGAAAAAGCAGGCGTGAGAATGCCATGGAGTGAATCGAGCAGACATGCTGAAAGGCTGCATTCGGGCGGAATAGCCAAGAAACACAGTCCATTTTGTGGTTTGGCTGTTCCTCCTGTGCCCCCTCTGCATCCTCTAAGTAGGTTACCAGGTGTTGGGGGGGGGAGGGGGCGGTAAACTGTGGTCCCATCTGCCGTGCCCCATCCTGTTGACCTTCCTCATGTTCATCCTGTCTGCTTTCAGCTTCCTTGCACTACTTACCGTCTTGCCCTTGGTGCATTGGGTACGACTCTGTGATCAGCAACGCTATGTGGGCTGCTCAAAGCTGTATCCTATTCCTGATCTCCAACATGGGGAATAATATGACTGAAAGAACGTCTTTGGGTGCTCCGATGTGGCATGGATCATGCTTTACTGAAATGTATGAGCAGGAGAAGCTCTTTAGAAAATGTGACGCGTCAGGTGACACTTGTGGTCACAGATGCGGCGATGCACTCTGCTCCGAAAGCCTCTGGCGGACCTCTGAATGGACGCCAGCTGGGAAATCACTGCCTCGGTTTCGTGGGGGTGTACACTAGGGACCAATGTTCATCTTCTCTCTCTCTCTCTCCACATAGGTTGTGCAGTCTCACCCTGAAGAAGCTAATTGTCTTGAAGGAACTGGATAAAGACCTGAACTCCGTTGTAATCGCTGTTAAAATCCAGGTGGGTGAGGAATTTCCTTTGATTTATAATTAAACATGGAATCTGGCTGCAGGGGAAGGTCCACACATTGCCTCTCCCGCTGACTTCTACATGGTTTTCCAGAAGATGCCTGGAACAGCATATTTTCCATCCGTTTGACCTGTTCGTTAGGTCCTGCACCATTAATAGCTCTTTGGCCTCAGTTGGCTACTCAGTAAATGATTAGCTGAAGGAAAAGGGTTCGTTTTAACCCTCAAAGTCTGCTCTAGGCAGTCAGTAATTGTACATTTACTAGGACATACGTGTGATGTATGATTTTTTTTCTTCAGTACCTATAGGTGAGTTAAGATTTTCATTGTAAGCAATCTCAGTAGGATTAGTAACCAAATGAAAATGCCATAAAATATCATTTATTTTCAAAATTTTATTTAGAATATAGTATAGAATATAATTAGCACATGCAATAGTCATGCATGCATTTTGTGTTTGAAGCATAGATGAAGTCTCTGAAAAATGTTCTTGCATTGGTACATCCTACTTCCCTAACAAAGCTACTATTCACATCTGTGGGAGCCCGGCAGTGAGACTTGCTCGCGTATGTGTTCGTGTTTCCCAGCACATAGCGGGCCGGCGCGAGTGGCTACTTGCACCAGTCAGCTGACCACATTTATTCAGGCTTAATCTGGATCCCCCACCGAAAGACACAATTTCTGCCGTCAGCTCATCAGTTCCAGTGACTGGACGGAGCGGTTGCCAAGGCGACGGTCTGCCATGTGGGAACGGCAGAGAGAAAGGCAGAGGTGTGGTTATGGGGTACAGAACCATTGCTGTTCTCTTTGGAAGACGCAGCAGATTCTTCCCTGTATCCTGGGAAGACTCCATCCATTCCAGAGTAACCACAGCTAATTGGTACCGAATTGCTGCCCAAATCCATGACATCAGCTTTAACATCTTTGTTATTCTTGGGACAACTTGTAAGAGCTCAAATACAACAACCTGCATCTGAGGACAGAGGGGAGTTTACCAAGGTACATGTGGACCTAGTATATATTTATTAGACATTAATCATTAAGAGGGCAATCATACCTATGTCCCTTAAGCCGTCCGGCGGATGGAAATTCTGCTTCGTCAGGTCGTCACACATACTGAAGCACAGGTTAATGTCAGTTTGCTCTGAAAACCATAGTTCATGTCTAATCAAGCAAGTTCCCATTTTTGTGCTGGTATTCTGGTTTTGATTGGTTATGTCTTCATCTCATCTCCAGCTGATCTTTTTTTCCTAACCCTCCTGTCTTTCCTTTATTCTCTGCAGTTCGTCCTTGGCAGTCTGCAAACTGAAAATGTTCTATGGTTATAAAACCACGATTCCTTTCACAATATAAGGAAAACATTTATGTTCTTTATATATTATGATTCCTCTAGTGACTCCATCACATTTTTCATTTCACGTCCTGTTGTTCAGTTGTATGTTATACACACAGGTTTATCTAACCTTCAAATAATTTTTAAAAGGGATTCTTATTTTTCTTTTAAGGTCCACATTCTGAAAAGCAGTTTTTCCTTGAAGGTTACAGTTACGAGAAAAAAAAAAAAACTGGATGCCCTTTGGAACTATCAGTGTTTTTGCATGACCGGCTGCTATACAAGGACCAAGAGCGTCATAATGAAGTCAAAATGATGCATAATACAAAGCGTCTCGCCCGTGACTCGGACCCGGACAGGCAGCAGACAATGGATGGATGGATTGCAGAGCATATTTTAATGTAACAAATCTTCTGAGCAATCAAGATAATTCATGGGAAAAGTATGTGAACCCTTTTGTTTTGTGACTAGTGTATCCTCCTTTATTAGCAGTGACCTTTAACTAATACATTAGTTGCTGATGAGACTTTCACAGCGGCTTGGATTCTTTCTTTTTCTCCATGCAACTGCATGTTTATTTTCCCTAAACACCCTCTGCAATTTGCTTCAAAACAATCCATCGCAACTATGAAAGAGAGTTTATAAAAAACAATATGAAGTTCCAAAACACGGAGCAGTGACAGCAGCATATGTATACAGGCCAAGCTGCGTACACACGTGGTGCCAGGACTTCTGCCTGTCAGAGCTTTCCTCTCTAACTTTTTCTGCTTGGTGCTGACAGGCTGCTTTCTGAGTACTTGGCGCTGACAGGCTGCTTTCCGAGTACTCACTGTGAACAGGCTGTTTTCTGAGTAGTCAGTGCAGAGGCTACTTTCAGAGTACTCGGTGCTGACAGGCTGCTTTCTAAGTACTCGGTGCTGACAGGCTGCTTTCTAAGTACTCGGTGCTGACAGGCTGCTTTCTGAGTACTCACTGTGAACAGGCTGTTTTCTGAGTAGATAGTGCAGAGGCTACTTTCCGAGTACTCGGTGTTGACAGGCTGCTTTCTGAGTACTTGGTGCTGACAGGCTGCTTTCCGAGTACTCACTGCGAACATGCTGCTTTCTGAGTAGTCAGTGCAGAGGCTGCTTTCTGAGTACTCGGTGCTGACAGGCTGCTTTCCGAGTACTCGGTGCTGACAGCCCTGTGGCTGCTAACTGCGGCATACACAAATGAGGTGGCTGTGTGGGACGTGCTGGGTGGCATGGCAGTAGCCGGGAAGAGATCGTAGATTAAAGCAGAGTAGGACAGGCGGCAAACAGAATTCGGCGCGCTAAGGTAGACAGCCAAAAGAGGGACAGTCCAGGGGTCAGAGCAGAACTGACAGACCCAGTCCAGATCACTGAGGCATAAAGTTAAAAACTCACAGTGACTGGCAAACTGGCATGACTAAACACAAATGTTCTAAGCCAAGACAAAGAAACTCTGACCAGAGTGATCCTAAACAGACTGATAGATTGAATGCAGACTTGGGTGAGTACAGATTAGAACCATCTGGAGGTGGGCCTGCCACTGGTCTCTTGTGCACTGGATTCTGTTTCACTGATCATTCAGACTGCAGTGCTAAAGAGGTCTTGGCGATAATCGCAATGCCTTAGCCATTGGGGCAAATTTGCCCTTGAGCATGTTTCATCTCTTTGATTTTAATTTTGATCCGGTTTTAAATAAAGATCCTTGAGGAGACGATTGCACGTCTGAGAGGAAATTAAATATCAGCAGTTGTAATAAGTATAGCATACTGCATACTGCATATATGCATACTGCTTGTAAAGAGTATACTTGCGTATCTGTATCACAAACAACCTGAATGAGTTGTGCCTTCTGTAGCAATAGAAAAGCTATAGTATTTTTATTTGTGTGATTAGTTACTGATCTCATCTGGTTAACTGCTGTGAATAGAAAGTTTATGAAATTTTTTGTTTAACTTCAGGATTGCCTGTTTTTTTCATAAAGTCAATTGATTATGTAATACTGACACGTTGATAGGTTATTTTTGAGAGGTATCTGTATGCAATAATTTCACAGAAATGTTGCCTCTATCTGTATTGTGCTTGAAAATGCCTGTCTGCTTGATAGGACAGTTGAGTGAAGAAATCAAAAGCTGATATTTAGTTCCAGAATGTCCCATTTCTTTAGCAAAGTGGGTGCCTACTTCAGTTCTGAGTCCCTTTGTACTTTTAGTGACAGAAAATTCTCATTCTCAGGATCCATTTAAAGGAGAGAGATGCGTGAGGAACTAAACATGTGGAATTAATGCACACATTCCATTCTGTAGTGTGTTTAATTTTAAGAAACTAACTATACCTCAAAGCTGGAAGTAGCCTAATCAATCTGAAACATTCATTTTTAAATAAATAATCAACCTGTTAACTGAAAGAAAAACATTTACCAACTTACCCAAACCAATCTGACTGACAGTTAAAAGTGTCTCCAAGAAACATGCATTTCAGTATGGCAGGTGATGTTCACAGTGGAAAGAAGCAGATTTTTTCATTGCTGGAGTTTGGAGTCTGTTCAGTGCGTTCTGTGAAAGTAGTGATTTGTTTTTGATCGCTGCAGAGTGAAATTTTGAAACTTTTTACAGGCCTTAGTCATTCTTTGCTTCGTGTTTCTCTCATTCCGAAGGCCATTGAGATTTTTTTCTTCCTGAGGAAAAGGCAGTGGAGTGAGCTTTCTGTAATCCCATGTTTTCTGCGAGGCATGAAATCCTTTCATTTTTACCACACAGCCCAGGGAATGAAAGCGGTCTCTCTGTGCGGAACTGGAGCATTAAATCCAATTTCCAGGAAGCCCTCACTGGCAGGGAGGTGGGCATGGGGGGAGAGAGAGCACAGAGGCAGAGATGGCGAAAGCGGTAACCTGACGGCCATGTACTCACAGTGCTGCCTCGGGATTTAGTGTTTGCGGCCTATCGGAGGCCGAATGGAAACACACACTACCGCTACATGCCAGCTCACTCTGCTTCTTAAACTAAATAGTGTAGATTTCTGTATACCCATATTATACATTTTAAATAACACATGCTGAAGGGTTATATTTAACTTGCTGTGAAAATGCTGTGTATTTGCTGAAGGCTGTGGAGTATATAGGCTGAAAACTTTCACATTTAAATTCGATATTTGAAATCAAACAAATGAACGATTGCTTGTATAAAAATATATAAGCCCTGAATTAGAACAGAATTAGATAGAAGAAGACTTATTAGACATCCTCATTTTAGTTTTAGCCGTGGTTATCCGACCATCATCTAATGAGTACAAGGTTGCAGAGTTAGCCTAGTATTAAATAGTAATCTCAGGATGTAACGACACAAAAGAAGGGGTTACCCAAGAGTGGTTTACAAGGCCCCCACATTCACACACATAACTGTACACTGTGGGGGATTTAGAGACACCTATTCACCTAACGGCATGTGGTGGGACCGCAGGAGAAAGTAGAGAACATGAAGCACATGGACACTCTCTACGCAGAGCCAGAAGTGGTGATGTGAGACTACAGAGGTACCCACTAAGACACCTAGTCTTACTTAACGTTATGCGAGTTTAAAATAGCAGTCCTATTCAGTGTAACTAGCACGCTACTTGAAATGGACAGATAGTTTGCATCCAAGTGCCACTCATCTCAGTTGGCAGTGTTCGCCCTTCTGTGTGAAGACTCCTGTTGTTTTATTTTCATTTTAAAGTAAAACCATTTTTGATCAATAAAAAAAATATATATATAAGGTAATAGTTACGGTAGTATTAAGCTAATTGTGGTATGGTATCGGAGACTTGTATAAACATGATGTTCGAATGTGATCTCTTTAAAACTGTCATTATATTATAATCCCTTCTACTGTCAATTTTACTTCCAACTGTGACTCATAGCATTCCAGCACACACATTGTATCGTTCTAATTTTCAGGTTTTTTTTTCAGTTTTCAGTGCTATTCCTCTACTGTAGTTGTTATTTTTCCAAGTCATTTCTGAATTCTGCAGACTTCAGTACTAAAGCATAGTGAACTTGTTTGACTGCTGAAACTCATCCCTCAGCAAATTCCTTTAATAGTCACATGTAAAATTTTACCACAGACTATCGTGATGGGACATTCAAACTACAGGGTTCAACCAAATTGGACAAGGCCTTGAAAATTGTTTAAAAAGTTATTTTGACATATGAATGCAAATATTTATCAGATATGTGTTTTTCAGGTCCTCGTTCAGGCTGCTTTTCAGTCTGTTTACAAAGGAGAAAAAATCCAGCGAACAGGAAGCTATGGTATTAATGAACTGGCAGGTTGAGAAATACATGCATTAAGCAGAGTGTTCGGGGAATTTGTTGATACTGTGCTCAGCTACTGCCTCAATGATTGATCAAGCATTTCATTTGTAATCATCATAACCTTCAACATCCAGATATTGTGAAGTTTTAAAAATAATATAAAAAAAAACTCTAGATCTGCTGTGGTGGGATTCTAATTCAGGTATATTGCAACCTATTCTATATGTCAGTGTTTCTTAACCCTCAAGTCTACATTTTTGCTCCCTCCAAGCTCCCAAACATACCTGCAAAAGGTACCCAGTGTTCTTGAGTGTTAAAACGTGAACTTTCTGCAGGTCCCTAAGGACTGCCAAGCTTAGTCAACCTTTTTTCATCTGATCTCTGAATGTCTAAACTGGGGTTCCCAAATTCTGCTCCTGGAGGCCAGAATCCGATACAGTTTGCAGACCCTCGCTGCTCAAACGCAAGTTAACCAGCTGATTACCAGGTTTATAGATATATTTCAGCAGGGATGTCTGCAGACTGTTTTGGATTGTGGCCTTCCAGGACTGGAACTGGGGAACCCTGATCTAAATGTTTGACTTTGAGTAGATGGGTTGCATTGAGGACGCTCAGTGCTCCTTCCAAGTAAGCTATAGCCTCGTCCTTCCCAGAGCTTGCTCTGGCCATACCATTTTTTAGCCTCTCCCAGTGTTCCAGTGCCTCCAGTTACAGTAGAGGTTTATGGGAGACGTTTTTAAACCGAAGGCATCGTCTGCCTTTTCAAAGCTCATGCTCCAAGCTAATAAAATATGACTGACTGCATCAAACTTGTCAGTCAGCCAAGTATTTGAATTCTACTCTGGTCAACACGTCGGAATGTGAGCGCAAATGTCCCAGGAAACAGTCATGGACAGAACACTAATTCTCTTGATTTATTACGAGATTTTTGGAGCTTCAAGGTCAAGCTGTTCCTCTGTCACACATCGATAGGCATGAGGCATGGAGAGAGAGAGAATACAACCATTGATTTTGAACCAATAGGCTGATTGTTTGAATTTTTATCCAAGGCCTTTGCTCTGGTTATTTAGAAAGGCGCATTAAGAAGTACAGCAGCTCAGCCATAATGTATGTAATAGATACTCGTTTGTTTAGCTGCTGTTAAGTGGTGAATTGCACCATTTTTCTTGTCAAAATTTACATTTGATGCCACCATTGTCACTGCTATGCCAATTGTCTGTATTTTCACCAGCTAGGGATTCATTATAGAACATTAAGGGTGTCTTTAGTTTGCGGAGTCCCTTCTAAATTATTGTTGGCTTGTTAATTAAGCTTCTGTTTCAGTGCTTCCATTATCCATCTCTCCTACATGCCATTAATATATTTATTTAGATATTTATATAGTCCCATCTCTGTTGCCTTGATGCATAATTACTCTGCTGACGTAGCACCAGCTCATTAAGAGTTTCTCCGTTGTCTTGTTACTTAGTAAGTTTAATTCTCCTGCCCAGTGCCCACTGGCGGGTGAAGCAGAGCCTGGCATGTGTCGCTCGTTCCATTGGAGAACTCGTGGCTTTTGAGTCCGTGCCGTCGCGTTCGATCTGTCTGGGAATCACACGGGGTTGATTGACTTAAGAAAGCATCCCAGTAATGAGGCTGTGAATGCAGTGGAGCTAATTAAGGAGGAGCAGCTCTTTGTCCGGCTGAGACAAAATGTAAGCGAGAAGCTTCTGGAAGACTGGGATGATAAACGCCAGTCACAGGAGAAATAATGTTAACAAAACTGCGTGGCACTGTTTCAGTATCGTCATGGTAACTAGACTATAGCTACATGCGGGTGTGTGTGTGTGTGTGTGTGAGAGTGTCTGTGTGTGAGAGCAGGGAGCTTGGAAGGATTGCACGTCCCTGTATTTCACCCTGAAAAATGTGTAGTACCAGGAAACAATTCAGCAACAAGCAGCACAAGAGTTACACAAAGGTGAGGGCTGAGTAAAATACCGCGACTGAAGGCTGCTGGGTTTACCTCACACATTCCATCTTCTGTTCTCCTAGCTGGCTGCATCGACCAATATCAACAATGCCAAAGAAACAGCATTGATAATATTTTATATTAAATAATCCTGGCAGGTTACATTTCGCAGATTCGCTATTACAGCAACTTCATTATTGTACGTAGCATGTAATTATCCGGAGGTACAGCAAATGTTGTTTTTACAAGTAAATAAAAATTTATGTTTAAGATTATTTTTGAGAGTTTGCTTTCTTGCTGATGTCATGAATACTGCCAGAATTATTCTAGCCCTGTGGTTGTCAGTCCAGTTCCTGCTGTTTCTCGGTACCGTGTTTTGTCCGCAGAGGATGAGCGTAACGCTCAAGCTCTGCAGAGGTAGCATCTCACACAGCCCCTCTCTGTAAAATGCCTTTCGAAGCACTATGTCGAAAGTTACTGAAAGGAGTGAAGGGTCAGGTGTTTTCTCTGGGTTATATTGAGTGCCGATGAGTGCTTCAGATTTCATTACCCAGAGAGCAAATTTATCGGTGAGTTGTAAAACAACCGTTATTTGCGATGATTAAGTAATCCAGTTTTCCCTGTAGGAAGGCAATGTTTTCTTTAATTAAGAGATGACTCTGAAGTGATTGGCGCTTATTGGCATCCAGTAGCTGTAATATGACAAATGAAATGAATTTCAGTCAGAAACCGCTGTAGAATTCGGGTTTTAATCAGGGCTGATTTATAGCAGCGTGTGGCTCAGCGGGTTGAACCTCTCTGCCCGATATTGGAAGGTGCTCGGTTCAAGCCCGACCTCAGCAGAATAGCCTCACAGCTGTGGGCCCTTGAGCAAAGCCCTTAAACCCAAGGTCCACAGGTTTCCCTATGCTGTGACCCTCAGGCATGCTCTCCTGTATCTGTTATGGAGAGCAGGATGGTGTAGGTTGTGTACCATTACTCAACCAAACCTGACATGGCGTGGTTACTCTCCCCCAGGGAGTCAGTCAGGATGGCAAATGTAACTGTAGTGTTAGGGACAGAAAGGTACATTTATCGAGGTCAGGGTTTCATTTTTCAGGACTCACAGGGGCTGAATCATTAAACGGTAGCAAGTATGATGATGGGATCAGGTTTATTCAGAGCAGAAAAGAACTCCTCATATTAATGAATGCCTTCAAATCACCTGACAGCACTGGTCATGTGATCGCGCCGTGGGGGGGGGGGGCCGGCGGGGGGCGGGGCGCGGCACGAGGATGGGTTGTGATAATGAGATGAAAAGAGGTAAAGTGT
>JAODJX010000043.1:13645972-13661222 GCA_026776945.1 Isichthys henryi
TGGGGAGAACATGCAAACTCCACACACATGTGACCCAGGCAGGGATTCGAACCCGGGTCCCAGAGGTGTGAGGCGACCGCACCACCATGCCGCCCAGTTTCACACATATGTGGGTAAAAAGTCGCGTCCAGCCTGTTTCCCTTTAATCCCACAGTGATGCTACTACATATGAATAATTCAATTATATTCAGACGGCATTGCTGATATTAACATTAAATTGTTGCTCATTGACACTGCTATGTTATTTACAACCTATTTCAGTAGTTTTCAATTCAGGGGTGTTTATACGTAATCAACGTGCATATACCAAAATTGCTATAATTAGTAGCCTTAAGTCACTGGGTGGAGTTCTACGGATTTTGAGTAAAATAAAGGCAAGAAATTGGGCGTGCTGAGCAGAGATTAGCACAGACATGAGTGGAGTGTTATTTACTCTTGAAATTTATTCAATAAAACCTTAACTGCACACAAAAACATTTTGTGTACCAATTTGTTTGACGCAATCAACAATCAAATCTATGAGTCAAACTTTGTAAAATGTAATATATTTTCTCTGAAATCACAAGAGGCCTCAAAGACTCCTGCCACTGAAAAGCCAAAATGACCCAGGTCACCTGCATGGCTGTGATTCTTCAAAATATCATTGACTGGAGAGATTTACGTACAGTTGCCATCTCTTGTTTTTGCTTGAATGGGAGGGAGGAAAAAGAAAATTGAGATGTGGGTCTAGTAAAACTAATAACGTAACACTTCTATCTCATGTAAATTTGAATCCCCAGACTATGTGCAACATTAAATGCATATTATGTGGGTTGAATGGTGGAACCGTCTTTTTTTTTAACTTTTATATAGTTCCATATAATGTAAAGTAATTGAATTTGTTAACTGCTTACTGTGTCCATCAAAATCTTCTTCTGCAGCATACGCATTTCATTCTTCAGCTCTGCCTGCGCATCCATCAGGAATGTCTGATGGCTCCTCTCCATGTCGTCCATGTGCTAAACGCACAAAGAGATACTATATTACAGAGATGTTCATGAGTCACCAAATTAAAGTCCAAGTCAAGTCTGAAGTCTCCATCGTGGTTTCTATTTGACATTACTATTTATCAAATATATAATCGCTTATTTGTTTTTATTTCTGTTAGAATCTGATGCGACTAAATGGGAATCACCACTTGCATAGTACATCCATCCATCCATTTTCCAAATTGCCTATCCCTCTGGGTCACGGGGGGGTCCAGAGCCTATCGCAGAAGCTATGGGCACGATGCGGGGAACAACCCAGAACAGGAGGCCAGCCCATTGCAGGGCACATTCACACACCATCCACTCACACATGCACACCTATGGGCATTTTAACTCCAATTAAGCTTCAGCATGTCTTTGGACTGTGGAGGGAAACTGGAGTACCTGGAGGAAACCCCCAAGGCAAAGACTTGACCCCTGGTCCCAGAGATGTGAGGCAATAGTGCTAACCACTGCACCACCATGCCGCCCCCGGTTTGTATACATTTTCAAAGTAATTGATATTTCAAATGGCTTTGAAGCAATAAAGTTTTTGTAAGAACCTAAGAACTTTTCTAATGTAGATTTAAAAACTAATACTTTTTCTCAAAAATAACATTATGTTGAATACATATGTTGAGCAGAACAAGTAAACTTTAATTAGTGTGAACAGTTAAAAACATAGTCCGAAGAGGGTCCAAACTTGGCAACGATTACAGTATGTACACACATACGCACATATACACACACAAACCTGTACTCATATCTTTGTGGGGCCCACCCATTCATTTCTATGGGCAAAACCCTAAAATGACAACCTTATCCCCTACCCAGCACTAACCTTAACCACAATTAACCAAACAAAATCCAAGTCTTTTGGCATTTTAAGTTTTTCGATTGCACTTACAGATTTGTATAAAGTTGAATTTCTTGTGTAATGTATACCTGGAGAGTTCAATGCTTCGCATGTGTAGAAATTTCAACAGAGCCTTAAAGACTCTTAGTGTTCACAAGTCAGAGTTGAAAAAATTATTTGCAAGTCGAGTCGGAAGTCAATTAAGAGCGACTCGAGTGCAACTCAAGTCCGAGTCACAAACTCGAGTCCCCATCTCTGCTATATTACTGTGTGATTGCATCATGCCAACAGATGGCAGTACTAGGCACCACCACATGGCACCCCATGGCCCCCAGCCTTTACTTAAAAGTGAAACCATCAGTAGTGGGCGAAAATGAAGGAAAGGGAACTGGGATTCCTATTGATCCAAGCCGGCTGTCTTATTCTGAGCACTTCCTTGCGTTGTCTTTTAAAATGTCTTACAACTGAGCCAACAGCTTCCTCTGACCAGTCTCCCAATCAACTAAACAGGGTGTTCATCTTGTTGGTAAGTAATGCCTGATGTTATCACATCATTATTAGCAGTCAATCTTCACAAGGATAAGGTCAATCTGGTCAATCTGGACCAGGATAAGGAGCTGGAAGATGGATGGATACTAAGAGGCAATTTACAATTATGTTACTGGAAACAAGTCAATATTTTAGGCCAATAAGATAAGTCCTCATTTATTAAAAACTACAGAAAGATCCCCCTTCCCTTCTTGTACAAAATAAAATAATAAGTAAATATGACTCCATCCATCCATTTTCTGTACCCAATTGTCTTATTCAGGGTTGCTGGGCTTCAGAAAATGGATGGATAGATAAATGATAAATATGACTTGGCATCAAAATAAGGATGCAAATAATCAACTGTAATCTGGAAGTAGTTTTGCTAACAACATCCATCCATCCATTTTCCAAACTGTTTATCCTTCTGGGTTGGGGGGTCCAGAACCTATCCTGGAAGCTACAGGCATGAGGTGGGGAACAACCCAGGATGGGGGGCCAGCCCATCGCAGGGCACACTCACACACCATTCACTCATACTGTACATGCACACCTAAGGGCAATTTAGCAACTCCAGTTAGCCTCAGCATGTCTTTGGACTGTGTGGGGGAAAGTGGAGTACCTGGAGGAAATCCCACAATGACATGAGGAGAACATGCAAACTCCACACATATGTAACCCAGGTAAAGACTCAAACCCAGGTTCCAGATCGGTGAGGCAACAGTGCTAACCACTGCACCACTATGCCACCCTCTCGCTAACAACATGTTCCAAATTATACAAAAGTAAAACATTCCCATGTACCAAGTAATGCCAAACAATAAAATAGGTATATTCTATATGTGGCATGTGGAAGTGTGGCAGGGAAACGTGGTCCAGTCCATAATGTGCCGCCACTTACCGCAAAATATATTGATTAGTCATCAAAACTGAGAGTGTATAGTATAGAATAATAATATACAGCATTTATTAATGGGAAAGGCCTTATATTAATTCATGTTGCTTATCCTACTCAAACTATGAAATTATCCCCCACCTGCAAAAACTGTTCATACAGATGTTTGATGCTCTTAAGCTTCTGACTCTGAATGACCCTGGCTTGCTGAATTATCTTTTGCTGCTGTCTGAACAAATTCTGCCAAGAATATGAAGAGAATGAAACTCTGTTATATCACATTTAGTGCTTGTATTCAGCCCTGTGATCGTATACTGGTTAAGCGGTTGCAGGATGGATACATAGATTGATGGACTCACATCCAGCTTGTCTTCCTGTTCTTTAGATCTCTGTGCATCATTCTCCCACTGTTGCAGCAGAGAAGCCACCTGCTGGCAGTGGTCCTGGGTCAGCTTCTGCCTGCAGGATTAACTCAATTATATATACATGTTAATGTATCACATGAACTGTTTTGGCCTGAATAAATGACAACCCTATCTTTATAAAGAAAAATACATTTATTTGACACAAACATATACGAAGTTAACCATCTAATCGCAGATAATAGTATTACTTTAAGTGTATTAAATTAAAATTTGAAAAAAAATATTCCAATAAACTAATTTAATAAACTTTTTATTTTTATGGGGGGGGGAGAGAGATAAGTCAATATTACAAACCCCACAATCTTAAGCTGGACATACACTGTTCAATTTTTCCAGTGATTTTGTAAACACCCAGCTCACATTGTACGACTTCATTGCAAAAGATGAAAAGGCAAAGCTCACGATTTATGTCTGCACACTATACTGTCCGATACTCGGATGCGACTTGACTGCTCACACCACACGAGCAATATGAACACGTCGGACTCCCGTACCCGGAACTGTAAACATCGAAAAAGAAGCAGCATAAGAAGGAGAACCTGCATCAGTGGTGATGCTCACCAAAGCGAAACGCACTGCTTTGGCCTTTTGTGCAGAAAAATCCAAAAAGAGGAGGCACCAGTTTGTATGGACATGAAGATGGCTGGGAAGACATGGACAATACAGCCTGTCCATTTTACAACGAGAACTAGAGGAAAGCAGCGACAGATAAATTACATTGCGGATGGCCTGATACCTACGCAGAATTTGTAATGCAAACAATAACATGCCTGCTTGTTCTTGCTTGCTTGCTTGTTCAAACGTTCAGGCCAGTTATATTGTGTTTATGCAAGTGCAATTTATCGCAGTTCATAAATCTCAATGTTGTGTTTAGTCTGTAGCACATAAGATCCCACCACCAATCAGTTTCAGACAACTGGCTATAATGATATTCAACACCTATACGTGCTGTATTAATATTAGTTTTGTGTAAATGGATGGATGATATGAAGGGTTTTCAGGACCTTCTTAGAATGTCTGTGGAGGACTTCAGTTTCCTCCTGGAGAGGGTAACTCCACATATCATAAAGAGGGATACCTACCTAAGAAAGGCGATCGACCCCGACAGGCTTTCTGTTATAAAACGGATTCTGGCAACAGGCAAGTGTGTGCACACATCTAATCTCATTTCTGAGTACTTCAGTTCTGTGTTCACACGTGCGCAGTGAGGACAACCCACTCAGGTTGAAGTTAATTGGCTCGTGGCTCTGCTTCAGAGTGCAATATCTCCACGACGGGCGATGAATATTTCAAACAAGTTTTATTTTCTCACGATCATCCGGTCGGGTTGGGAGGGGTGAATCGATGCTCCTTACATCCTGTACACTATACAACATACGACACACGATAGAGCTGAAATTTGACCAGACTCCAGGAATTAAGTGCTCAAAATGGGCCGAAAGTCACAGTGTATGCCCAGCTTCAGAGGGCACAGAATGTTTACAGTGCAGCAGACCCACATACAGAGGTAAGGAGCATACGCTGATATAGCACCACACAGCGAACCATCTCAGGGATGAGAACCTGAGAGCAGCCATGGAGCAAGTGATACCTCAGCACCACACTAGTTGTGTTGGAATGGAACGGTGTGAAGTTTTTTTCCGGTGGCAGGAGAGCCGATATTGCCACCAACGCCCAAACTTTCCCTGGAAGTTGGAGGATCTACTTGCAGGGCCAGATGTAGATTAACATCATACCCAGGATGAAGCAATTGCAGGTTAAGGGTCAAATTGGAATCACTCCAGGAATTCACCAGCTTCGAACACTAGCCTCTAGGCACACATACCTGTCCTCAGAGCCACCATTCCGCCCACATATAGTGTGCAAAAAAACGTATTGTACAGAGTGTGTGAGTCATTTTAGTAATGGGCATGAAGGCTCTTTAAAATAAAAGCTGCTCTCATTATTAACACCGACTATTGGTTAATACTAGTAGCAACACAGATGGGGGAGACAATTTACATGACGCACATGGTTACACACTAATGAAACACACATTCCACAACAAACATTACATTGACATTCACGATTAACATATACACAAATCAGTTTAAAGATGTGGCTAATACTGTGCAAAGCATGTCAATAACTGTATAATTAGTCCAGCTGACCAATCCTGTGACTTCAAATTACGTCACCCAATCACAGAAACTGTGAACCCATGACATCACCATGTGGGTAGGGGCTACAATGCACTGTAAACCAGTGTTTGTTTTGTTTGAATTTAGCATTTGTTGAAAATTATTGGAGAGCTGGAGAAAGTAGGCTACGTTCCTAGTATGGCGCTAATTATTAACACTAAAAACTAAAAAAAAACTACTTAAACTACAAAAAATAACTCAAAAAGTTTAAAAATGTGTGTGTATGCAAATATATATATATTTATATGTGTGTGTTTGTGTCTCTGGTCTCTGTATATACAGGCAGTTCCATGGTCACGAACACTTTGTAAGAATGTCAGAACAGGCATTTACAGTTCTTATTTAATGTCAGTTAGTCAAACGTTTGTATTAGTGTATAGTGCATATTTACTGGACTGTACAGAACCTCTAGCCAACATTATAGCAATCCATTATATTTAACTCAAATATTTTCTCAAAACTGGCTTTATGGAAGTCCATTCATAATACGAGTCAGACGATCTTAAACTGTGGACTGCCTATGCACATACCTATAAGCTAAAACATTATGATCACCCCCACATGACAACTAATGTTGACGATCTCGTAAAAACAGAGCATGTGAAGGTCTGAGATATATTAGGTGGTAAGCAAACATTTGGTGCTTGTAGTTGACGTGAATTCAGAAAAAATGCGCAGGGGTAACAACCTGAGTGACTCTAATTAGGGCTAAATAGTTATGGTGAGGTGACTGGGTCAGAGCGTCTCTTAAACAGAAAGCGGAATGCTCTTGGTAAGCTGTGGTAAATATCTACCAAGAATGGTCTGAAGAGGGAAAAACCATAAACCACCAATAGGATGTTGGGCAGCCAAGACTCATCAATGCGAGATGTAAATGAATGATATCACATGTGGTACGAACCAACAGAAGGGCTACTGTGGCACAAAGGGCAGATTGTTTGGATAATCATCACAGGAGTAATGAGCCACAACACACGGTATCAAGCCCTGCTGCGTATGAGGCTGCGTAGACACAGTCAGAGTGCCCATGCTAACCGGTATCTGCAATTGAAAGCACCTACAATGGGCACATGAGCATCAAAACTGGATAATATAGGTGTTAAAGAATAAATCAAATGATCATATAAAACTGTGCATTGTGTTTACTCGGGTTGTCTTTTGTATTATACTAAATTTATTTGAAGATCAGAAAAAAATGTCATAAGTAAAAACAGAGGAAATCGGGATCAAATACTTCTTCACAGCAATGTAGGTATAAAAACATGTACATACACACTAACTGATAACTGCTGCCAGGGATATAACAATAGTTTCATATCAGTCCACTCCCTTGCGCCAAACTCCCACAGCCTCAGGGAACTCACCAATCACAGTACAGACACTGCATTAAATGTGTGGCCATGCAACCCCAGTAAGACACTGCTTGTAACTTAGTGGCAATATACCACTTGCATTTGTTGTCTTCCCCTGCTCACCTCTGTTCCTGCTGTGCTTTCCAAAGCTGCTCCAGTTTCTGGGTGCTGCCTTTCAGAGATGTTCTGGTGAAAGCCTCCAGACGCTTCTTCTTAGCCTGAATGGCCTTGCTGATGTCCTCTGTAGGTGACATTTCCAGTGATGCGCTTACAGCATGTTGTTTTAAATGCACACTAATAACCAGCCGCTACTACTGTATAAACCAGTACCACCTCAAGAAACAGTAAAGATTAAAACAAGCAGAGATGTAGAAACAGAAAAAATCCTACTTGCCTCCGAACCGCTCCAACATAGTCTGGACCTCATTCCTAAATGTGCCAAAGTTAGGGAAGTTTATTTATGTTGCACATTTCATACACAGGGGTAATTAAATAAATGAGACAATACATCGTAACAGGTAAGTAAATATTTAAAAATACCATAAAAAGAAAAAGACATAATAACAGGTACACTGTAAACAAGAAAAGGACAACTTAAAATTTCAAGGCACTGCACTATACTGCGTGAGATTTTTGAGTTTTGAGGACTCAGACTTTTAAGTTTTGAATAAAACCACCTATTGTAATATCAACTAATTATGTTTAATATGTATAAAAACTTCACATTTTTAGTTTTACATACTAAGAATTCCTAACAAAAGTGCCAACTGTCAGACTCAAACTTTAAAGTTTTTACACATATGAAAGATAAATCATCCGAAAGACAATAAATTGGCACATTTGTTAGGTATTCTTAGCATGTAAAAAAAAAGTTTTTATACACATCAAAGATACATTATCTGAAATGAAAACAATTAGTTGGCACAAAAATAGGTGGTTGCCCTAAAAACTCAAAAATCTAGTGCAGCCATGAAATTTCAAGTCGTATTTTTCTTTTTTACAGTGTAATTATGGTTAAAATACAGTAAAAAGAACCAAGAGTAATAAAAGTACATAACCTACAAGAATTTGTACATCTGGGATCAATAGCGTGTATGTTATATTAATCATGAAAGGGATTGTGTCATTACATCTGTTCAGCACTGGCTGCTACAGAAAATAGGGTAAGATTATAACCAACCCCACAGCCAGCTGCATGTCGTCCTCCGCCGATGCACATCTTTTCTTTCCTTTCTCCACTATCGGGGTCTCCTCTGTAAGATGGGATAAAGGAAAATGCGTTCGTATAAATGCGGCAGGTGCAGCCGCAGGTTCGCCCGCAGGTGGAGGCTGACCATGCACCTTCCTTAAGGTCCTCTTCTGAACCGCTCAGGTCACTCTTCCCCTCCCCCACGGCGAAATCAAACACCTGGAGTGGGTCAGTCGCCTTTCCGGCGATTTTGGCTGTCTTCTTCTTCCTCGCTGCGGATGCCATGGTGTCTAATTGGGATGAATGACTTGTAATGCACTTCAAGAAAACATTAAGACAACTTAAAATTTCAAGGCAACTTACTGCACTACATTTTTGAGGGCAACTCAAACTTCTACGTTTTTAAGAAAACCACCTATTGTTATGCTGAGTAATTATCTTTCATAATTTTAGTTTTACATACTAAGAATTCCTAACAAAAGTTGTTCCAACCTATTGTCTTTTCTTAAGATTTATTTTTCATATGTGTAAAGACTTTAAAATGTAAGTTTAGCATACTAAGGCTTCACTCACTGCAGTGCCCAGGGGTACAAAAACAGTGCCCAAAGATGTGCTGGGCTGGGCTTAAACTGTTAATCTTTGGGTCAGAAGCACAGAACTTTAACTCACTGAGCTACATGCTGCCCCCTAGGACTAGGACGCTCTGTGAGCCTCTCTACTCATGGGCTACAGGTCACCAGTTCAAGCCCAGCATCAGCACATGTGGGGGCCCTTAAGCAAGGCCTGTGACCCCCCCAGCTCCCTAGGCACTGTAACAGGTAGCTACCCTTCACAGTCAAGTTTGCTGTCATTTCCCACAGGGATCCTCAAAATGTCTGCTATTTATTACTATCATCTTTAAAATAAACATGCTAATTGAACTGTTTTGTTATCTTCATTTACAATTAGTTGGCACATATTTCAGTTTTTAATTCTTAGAATGTTTAACTCAAATTTTTAAGTTTTAACGCATATGAAAGATAAACCATCTGAACAAAAGACAATTAGTTTTAAAAAGATAATTGTAATTCTCAGTATGTAAAACTAAAAATCTGAAGTTTATATAGATATGAAAGGAAGATTAGCTGAATAAAAAATAATTAGTTGTCACAACAATAGTTGGTTTTCTATAAAACTTTAAAGTTCAAGTCCTCAAATCTCAAAAATCTAGCGCAGTAAGTTGCCTGGAAATTTTAGGTTGTCTTAATTTTTCTTTTTTACCGTGTGGGTGGTCAAACGGCTCCCGCGTAACATACTGCCACAACTTTGTTCAAGTTATACTTCTATTATTATTATTATCACAGTAATAATGATATATGTAATAATAACAAAAATTATAATAATACGCCTTATTATTATTACTACCCATAATTATGATTATTGCCTGCTTGAGGGATAGACAGTGGACAGGCGTTAACTACTTGGCTGAATGAGAAGCGAGTATATTCCCTCTTTGACATTTAAACTAACATTTTTCACAGTTTTAATGTCCAATTTTAAAGAGAATTAAAACTTTAAATTATTAAGGTAAATTTGTACTATGCGTGTGATACTGTCCGCTTATACACTGCGGCTAGCAAGTTAAAACGCGTTTCCCTGTTTTCTTACCTCCCTCAATACGTCGGCGCTCCTCTCTGACCGCGCAGAAACCGTTAGGGCGCGCGCTCTCGTGGCTGAAGGCTCCTTTTTCGTTATTTCCGGTCCACTTTAAATACCGGGGGGGGCGCGTTTGATGGAGGTTTACCTTCAGAACTTCATTTGACTTTCAATGCGTGTTACCTTAGCACGCTTCGGCTGGCTTGTTACCACTTTGAGGACAAGGCAGTTTCAGTCATAGTACAGTATGTGTGTACTTTATTACAAGAAGAGACAAACGTTTTTCCAATTCAGCAGGAATTGAGTTTGCTAAGTTAACACGAATTGAAAGTGATCAAAGCCTATTAAATACAGTAGACAATATTTTTTGGTTTGCTCAGTGCCCCATAATTTACCTGTTTACTGAATCATATTCAAATTACCGCTAACCTACCTCATGAATACAGCTAAACTAAATGCAGTAGGCCACTGGAGAACTGGGAAGCTCTCAGATTTCAGATTCAACATAAAGTATAGGAGAGGAAAGTTCAATGCTGAAACGTTGTTGCGTCTCCCTTTAGATATTGAAAATTATGCCACGTCTTGTACAGAGGAGTTTTCCGATGATGTTGTACGTGCTGTTTGGAATGGAAGTAAAGTAGCCAGGTGGAAATATGCAGCCTGGGTTGCGGCTCTCAACATCTCATCTCAAGCCTCACCTTCCCTTTCCTTTGTCCACTCAACTGCAGTAATCCATGATGAGCTTGCAGAGCACAGGGAGCGGATGGATGTCAGGGTCAGCTCCTGTTGTCCCAGTCGTTTGTGTCCCTTCCCCGTTTGGCCAGCAGATGTTGCCGGTCATCCCATCCCTTCTGTTGTCAGTCTTTTTGTTGGCCACATGACTCAACTCGTTGAGCATGCAGCTGCCTGTGAACTCCTCTGTCTCGAGATCAAATCCTGCCTCCTTGGTTTTTGTACTTTGTTCCTAGTGTTTCATTTGTATCAGTTTAGTCCTGTGATTTGTATTCAGTTTTGGTTTCTTGCTTTGTGCCTTAGTTGTGTTTTACCGGTCTTTGTTATTATTTTGAACAAATTATGATGAGAATAACATTCAAAAACAGGTATTGTTAATCTGAAGAGCATAACTTGACCTTTAGCAAATTGGACAGTACAAAAAAGCAAATTCCTGTAGATTGTACACATTTTCTGATTAATATATGCTGTTTACTATTTTGTTTTAAATTAGAAATTGATGTACCCCAATATAAAATTGATAATTGCTTTTAGTAAATATTTAATAAAACTGACAAACACAACCTGTGGATATGACATGTACCTCTATTTACAGAAATGAACCAGGGTTATTATCATTCGCAAAAAACAAAAAAATAAAACAAAACGAAATAACGAATATTAAATGTGAAAAAATATTATCATTAACTGCACTAAAAATAAAAAGGCTTCACGGGAAAAAAAAGAAATCTAACAAACTCTATTATATGTTTACAAAAAAAACAAATTCTAATAATAGCAGAACCTGTGCTATCAAAGTAAGAAAGAAACTCGTCGCAATCTACTGTTGAAAAACCCCACAAGGCAGTATGTGGGTTTACTATTGAAAATGTCAATCACAATGTTACGATCTTGTTTGGATGAGGAGATTCATTTAGTAAAATATGCCCAGGAAACTTACTGTACTAAAGTATCAAAAGTACGAGATCCTTTAGAAATAGGTGATACCTACTGTATCCAGGCCAGTTTTTTTTCATAGTCTTTCTGTTTTACAACATTGATGTTGAAGACAGCCAACATCCTTGCTCATCCACTATAGAACACAGTGCTTACTAACTGCCATAAAAAATACATCTTTACTCCAGATCACAGCAAGTCCATCACCTTTTCCTGACAGCCACAGGGATCTGATGTAACAGTCCGCTGGACTTAACTCATTGAATTCCAAGTTCCATTGCCATGCTTCTGTAACAAGCAAAGTCTAGGTTCTCCCTAATAAAGTTAAAGTTATTTTAAACATGAGCTTAAGGAACGAGCATTGATAAGACACATTTTCATAAGGAGACTCTTTCCGGCAGCAACAGAGCAATCAAAATTTTGTGTAGGAGCAACCAGTCAACTCCCTCATCCTGCCAATTCCAACCCCAGAGATCCCTACCAAAACAGGCAAGGGAGCTGCACATCTACCAGAACCAGGGAACAGCACCCGAAGATATGTCATCCTTCCAGGGCAGATCCATTTCCAACCAGTAGCAGAATCCATGACAACGAAATGGGGCCTGAAACAGCCTAATACAGAGGAGATAGTCTCGGGGTTATGAGTAATCGGTTCTTTCCACAATCATCGAGATTTAACCTGGTGACCAGGCCTGTGCCAGCCCTCTCCTCCTTATATGGCGTCTCCCCATTGATAATCCTGGTCTCGGCTTCCAGTATCCCCATATCACAAAAGATTGGGATAATTGAAACTTTGTTGATCGCCATGGGGATATTCCCTTTAAATTACTTCCCCAGTGTGATCTCTGTAGGTGAGAACAAGCTGGTCATGAAGGGATGTCAACTGTTGCAGCTGAAAGACTCACAGACAGGCCAAGGCCAAGCTTGAACTGGTGACCTTCTAATCACAGGGATGGAGGCTTAGCCCAGTGAGCCATCCGCAGCCCCCAAGCAAGTTATCAACACAGGCAGCGGAAAGATCCTGGATGCCGACACACCGTCAATAACGTCTCTGATTTGTGGCAATATTCGGCAATCGTAAACAAGAGATGCCGAGATATTGTGGCAGACAGGAGCATAATCAAAATAAGACAAATAGACAAGACAAAAACAGATGAGATATGACAGCAGCAGCAGCCAAACACAGGCACCATCTTGCCAACCAAGATGCAAAGATAACTTTTACTTTATAATGTTTCCGCTCCTCATAGTATAAACCCAACCCTAGCGAGGGAACAGATACTTCACCTTGTCCCAGGACATCCCAGTTTTCCCACTTCAGACAGTATGATCAGTAAAACACGGGCATCCTTACTGGGATAACGTCTTTGTCACAGACACCTTTACTGGGCAGATCTTCAGGGCTCCAGCATTACTACCACCTTCTATTAAACATGGACTGAAAAATGGAAACAGGGTCCCAGTGAATGTGTCTTTAAAGGTGTAGATGAGTGACATGTCAGTGGGGTTGAAGAAGGACACCTCCCCCTTGTCATAGTCCAGCTGCACTCTGATTCTCTGCAGTTTCCGCTCCAGTCTCAACCAGGTCCGTGGTGAGGTACCTGCTTTATACTCATCACCATTCCTCAGAAGTACAACCCAGAATCCCTCCTCCGGTTTGCATATAATCCCCCCTTTCCTGTTAACAGATCCCTTTGCTACTCCCACATCCCACTCAGGTTTGTCCCCCACATCCACCTCCCATCTGTGTTTTCCTGAGTTAATCCCCTCAGAGCCCAGCACACAAACACAGGGGCAGAATCTCTCTGGGTTGTCAGGAAGTTGCTGTTTCACTCCAGTGTTTCTCACGCCGGTTAGATCATCAGACAGAGAGAGCCAGGGGGCTGCAGTGTTTGGGTCCAGAGTCACAGGAGCTGTGGGTTGCAGAAGAAGCTGCAGTTAATAATCTCAATACAGTAAAAACCATCAGTATTTTAAGGACATCACTGTGAATAAGACGGCACTGGAGCACGGCCACTGCTGGCAGACTTGTTTTGTACATACAATAGCCAAAATCCTTGTAAACTGAGGCAAAAAATCTACAAGGTGAGAAAAGAGAGGCAGCTGTATTCTTCCTCGCTAACAGCTCATTTCCCAGCAAGAAACCAGTATTTCTCTCCTTCCCTCTGGTAAGTGGCTCAGAGCCACCAACACACGCACTACAAGGTAAAACTGTTTAGCATTTATTAATAGCAGTATTAATGTCGTTAATGTTATATTTGTACTGTAACTTTACTCTCAACCACTATAGTGACAAATATACATATAGTGTTGGGGAAGCTACTTTTAAACGGTAGCTTTTCAAGCTGCAAGCTACAGTACTTATGATTAAAAGTAGCTAATCTACTGTTTTAATATAGCATTTACTGTATAGCTACACTACACACTACAGAGAAAAAGTAGCTAACTACATCAAAGCTTTTTCATCCTGTAATACTTATTAGATGTGCTGTAGGATACTCTTAAAGCAAACTAATGAAAAAAATGTGACGAAAATTGTGACAAATGGATATGAATGTATACTGTACTGGGACCACTGCGATCAGTAGCCTGAGCAGGAGATGAATGAATGGGAAACGTACCCCCACCCTGCTTTTATGTTTTAATTTTGTGTCACAACTTTGCTCCTTCCATTTTTGAATTAACAGAGAACATATAAGTTGGATCACAATCCATACTATTTTGCAACAAATTTTGAGAAACATAAGTTAAATAAAATGATTGCTGTGTAGCAGAAGAAGTATCATTGGGTGATATTAGGAGGCTAATTTGGATTAACATGTCAATTAAGAGCAAATATTTGAGCCATGCAAATTAATTTGTTTGTGAAGGAAAACTAAATGCTTTGAAACAGAAAAATTTTAAGTGCCCACATTTTTAAAAAGAATGTCAATAAATTGATGACCATTCCTAAAATAGTAATAAAGACTAAACATAGGTTTTCTTTAAACACCCCGTCCCTTCGCTCTCCAGTACATTTACATTTATTTATTTAGCAGATGTTTTGTCCAAAGCAACATAGCAGTGTGGAGGATTATATTAGCTCGGAGGGAGCGAGTGACAGTATAACCCACTCAGATGTTGCTCTCTGCTTTATACAGCCATTTACCCCAGTACTCACTGTACCAGTGCTGCTAGGCTGAGCTCCCATTGAGTGACAGTATAACCCACTCAGATATTGCTCTCTGCTTTATGCAGCCATTTCCCCCAGTACTCACTGTACCAGTGCTGCTAGGCTGAGCTCCCAGTGAGTGACAGTATAATCCACTCAGATACTGCTCTCTGCTTTATACAGCCATTACCCCCAGTACTCACTGTACCAGTGCTGCTAGGCTGAGCTCCCATTGAGTGACAGTATAACCCACTCAGATATTGCTCTCTGCTTTATACAGCCATTTACCCCAGTACTCACTGTACCAGTGCTGCTAGGCTGAGCTCCCAGTGAGTGACAGTATAACCCACTCAGATACTGCTCT
>JAODJX010000043.1:13674196-13687559 GCA_026776945.1 Isichthys henryi
ACCACACCTTCAGATAAGGATTTCTGAAACAGTAAAGTTAACGGTCGGCAAATAATATCCCTCATCTCTTTTAACACGATAGGTAAGATGCCATCAGGGCCCTGTGACTTATTTATTTTGAGCTTAGCTAGGCTTTGCAAAATGTTCTTTCACTTGCTCGGATTGCCTGATGAGCTCAACTGCTTTGCCGAGTGTTAAATCTGCCATCAGCTGGAACTTTTCGGACAACTTCTGATCTAGAATTCCAAAAACTAATCTGTCACGAATATTCTCTTCTTTAGCCGCTCTAATTACTTAAATTTAAAATTAAATCTAAGTTTAGACTTTAAATCTCACTGCTCATTTTTCTGTCCGGTTGCTGCAATATCTGCATATATTATTTATTGTTATTTATTGCCAGCAGGGAAAACACAGTTTCCATTCCGGCCAGGTTCAGGATGGCTAAACTCAAAACTTAATCCCACAATAAACTTAAAGCCATAATCCCACTTCTGACACCATGTGATGATGAAGAGGTAAACATGGCCACGTAACTCTAAATGTTTATTTCTCACAACGGGTCAGAAACGGCATCACACTGTTTCCGTACGTGGTGGACTAATACAACAACCTCAAAACATAACACATCCCTATTTGGAATAAAGGCGCATGACAAAATAGATCCTCAGAACACATGGGGTACATTTAAGATATGATTGACATGTAACATACAGGTTGCTTATTTCATATAATTTTTGTGAATAAAAACAAAATTACAGCCATCCAGCTTCTATAACCTTTTATGCATTAAGGGGTTGTAGTGAACCTCAGTGCACTGGGCAGTGGATACACAGGAAGTACAGGACACTGGATAGGGTACATCCAGGAGGTCCAGGGCACTGAGCAAGGGATGCCCAGAAAGTACAGGACAAGGGCAGGGGACACCCAGGAAGTACAGGGTACTGGGCAGGGGACACCCAGGAAGTACAGGGTACTGGGCAGGGGACACCCGGGAAGTACAAGACACTGGGCAGCCTAGGAAGATATGTCAGTCAGTTGCACGACATGCACATTTTGTGCTGATTTAATTTGCAATAAATATGTACTGATACAAAACTGATCTGTTTTGTATATTTACAAACTTCCACTGTATTTAGACAGTAACTGACAGTAAGTCATGATCCCTCAGTCACCAGTCACACCAGCACAATGGTCACTAAAGTAAAAATGAATGTAGACTTCCAAAAAACGATTAATATTAATATAACAACCTTCTGAAAAAAATGAATTATATAGAAGAGAAGACCTTCTTATCCTCTGCAGCTTCTTCCACTGGACAGAGCTGGTGGTTTCTGTGTTTTCTTGAAGTCTGACAAACAGTGCAGAGGAGTTGCTGGTCTTCTACACAGAACAGTAGGTGTTTGTCTCCATGGAGGCTACAGCGAGATTCACTCTTCTCTGAAGTTTCACTCTTGTCTGCTACTTCTGTTTCGCTCTTTTTCTTTAAATACGACTCCACAACACTTCTTAAGACAATGTTGAGAGGGGGATCATCCATAATAGACGTCCTCTGGCATAAAGGACTCTCCCGATAGCTCCTCTGTGCCAAGAATGTCAGCAGACAATCTCTACAGAAGCTGTGGGCACAATTCAGGACAACGGGATCCTTGAAGAAGTCTGCGACAATGGGACAACATAGCAAATGGGATAGAGATGAAGCTTCAGCAGGCATTTTACAGATTCTGTCATGATACATTTATAGTCATGCAAGAGGAGTGTTTTTTATTGCTTCAGTTTCATTTAACCATTATGACATACCTCTGGGATTGGGCTATATGACCAATATATCAGCATATTCATAAAAACTATTTTGATAAATTAAAGACTCTTAAATATGGTACTTTATGAGTTTACCCATTTAAGTTGTACAGGAATCAAGCAGTTCTGATAGTAATCCCTATAATTTTCCTTTATGTTTATGGTAATAATAAACACATGAATAAAAAGTGCTGAATCATTTAGTGGCTTGATGCCTGTTGAAAATGGCTCCTTTGATATGTTAGAACAAGCAGTGAAGGGTATTCATTCATCATTTTAATTAACTAAAATGTGAACGGTCCTTGGTGTAATAAGCAATAAGATGATTTTATACTGCATTTCTTTTCGTATTTATTGTGGCTGCCAAAAATGCTGAATAATTCAATCTAAAGCTCACTTCATGTCAGCAAAACACGCTTACAGATGAGAACAACTTCACACACTCCCAGACTGACATACTGCCAGACACATAACCAGGGTGGCAGACAGGAATCCTGTCATTTAGCACACTCCAGAAACGTCGTCACATCTGATATATGTCTGACATCAGGATGGAGTTCAGAGCAAACAGTAAGTTCCAGCATAGGCTTTCGTAAACCCAAAGCGTGAACAAGACAAAAAACCCGACCTTGTTGTTCAGCATGTTTAGAAGGTTCTGATTCTGATTATCTGACCACATAATCAGCAAAAAGCAAAGATGATACTGTAAGACCACCAAATCAGAAGCTCTCCATGGTATAAAAGTGCAGGAGGAATATGCACATGAATTATTGCATATGGCATAAATATATTGTACTTGAGAAATATTGCAGTTGAGAAAAGCCTCAGTTGAGAATTACATGAAACATAACTGAGGTATTGCGATAAATAAGACAGTGGCATTGTCATGCAGTCAACATGGATGGAGCAAAAATAGTTAAGGTGCATGTGTTGAGTCTGATGGTTGTGGTGTGTATAAGTCACAGTAGTTCAGTCTAGTGCTTTTGTGAGGGGGGGGAGGGGGTGTTTAGTGTTGTAAGTTCTTGGGGATAGAAACTGTTCTGCAGTCTTGCCATGCAAGCATACAGGGCTCTGTAGCACTAACCAGACAGCAGAAGTGTGCAGAAGCCGAGGTGTCTGAGGTGGGTTGGATCACTGCAGATGTTCCTGCCTTTGCGGCTACAGTGGGTTCTGAAGAGTTCCTCCAGGATGTGAAGCTGTGAACCAGTGATCCTCTGGGTTGTTATAATGATACACTCGAGGGCATACTTGTTCTTGGAGGTGCTGCCTGGGTAAGCATGCAGTGATGTGGTATGTGATGATGGACTCTATGGCACACTTGTAGAAGTTGACCAAGTTTCTTTAGGCTTCTCATGAAGTGAAGCCTCTGACATCCTTTTTTGACCATGGCCGTTGTATCTGTTGAGCACCAAAGGTCCCAGCTGATATGTAAAGCAGGAAATCTGAAGTTCTGGACAGACTCCAACTTCTCGCCTCTGATGTTGATGGGATGGTGGTCCTTGTGTGTTGACCTCCTGAAGTCCGGGACAGCACCTTTGTTGGGGTTGATGTGGTTTAGGGTCCTTCTCACCACATACTGTATTGGTGCAATGTTAGAGCAGATGGTGGTGTTCTGTGCAGTGATAGCTTGGTGGTAGGCTAGTTGTTGGCTCTATTGAACCATGCAAAGATGTGGTTTAGTTCGTCAAGGAGAGATAGGTTAACTGTGTTAGTTATGCAGCTGTGTTAGTCTGTGAAGGACTTTATGCCTTCCCAAATGCGAAGGGAGTCTGAGCTGTTGAAGTACTCCTCTATTTACATTTTGTAGTGGAATTTGCCTCCATGATGCCTTTCCACCGATTGGACCATGCTGTTTTACAAGCTTCCCCCATACAGAAAGCATTATCACGTACCTTCAACAGGTTCTGAACATCTCTGTTCATCATTGGTTTCCTGTTTGGGAATGTGCATATGCTTTTGGTGGTAGTAACATTTTCCATACAGAAGTTGATGTCTGCTAGCACAGAGAAGGTATAGGTCTGTGTGGTTGTCCAGAGTGGCTTCTTCCATGAACAGGTACCAGTTTGTGCTGAAGAAGCACTTCTGTAGTTCAGCTACGGCTCCCTCAGGCCAGACTCAGGCTGTTTGTACTGTGGGCTTTGTCCTGACGATGAGGGGCCTGTATGCTGGGGTCAGGAACAGGCCGATGTGATCTGACCGACCTAGGAGGAGGAGGGCAATGCTTTGTAACTGTTTACTACACTGCAGTAGACACAGTCCAATGTACTATTTCCTCTGGTTGCAAAATCAACAAACTGGCCCCAGCCGGAGATACCAATGACATAGGCAGAGGTAGGAGGGCTGTTCTGCAGGATCCATTTATAGAAGTCACAGATAAGCTTAGAAGCAGAACATCCACGCCGGTATTCTCTGGAATACTTCCTGTGCCATGTGCAAGACAGGCTAAGTTAGCTGAGATAAGGAGATTAAATGCGTGGCTAAAATGGTGGTATAGGAAAGAGGGGTTTAGGTTTATGGGGCACTGGAAGACCTTCTGGAACAGGTGGGACCTGTTCAAGCCAGATGGGTTGCATCTGAACCAGAGGGGGACCAGTGTATTGGGAGGCACATGTGACAATGATGGTGAAGAATATAATATGGATGGTTACCTGTTGTTCCGTAGAGACCGGACAGGAAAGAAGAGAGGTGGTCTTGCAGTATATGTAAAAGAAAACTTGCAGGCAAGGGAGCTCACTGATAAAAATAAAACTACAGAAGCTGTTTGGGTAAAACTAGATGCTAAAAACTCAAATGGCCTAATTGTCGGGGTTTGTTGTAGAGCACCTAATGTAGCTGCAGAGGAAAGCAGAATGTTATATGCCGATATCAGGATTATGAGTAACAAAAATGATGTGGTGTTTATGGGTGATTTTAATTTACCTGGGATACAGTGGGACACTGTCTCTGGCTCTTCTGTAAATGAACTTGAGATGGTGGAATTAGTACGGGATTGTTTTTTTACTCAGATTGTTAATACCCCTACCAGGGGAGAAGCCCTTCTTGATCTTGTTTTCTCTAATAACCAGGAGAGGATTGGAAAATTAGAGGTTTTAGAACCACTGGACGATAGTGATCATAACATGGCTAAATTTGAGGTTAATTTTAGTGTCCGAAGAATAAAGTCCAAAACAAAAGTATACAATGTTAGGAAGGCTAACTTTAATGGTGTGAGACTGAAACTAGAAACTGTAAACTGGATGGAGTTAAATAGCAAAATGGTTGAAGAGGCATGAAATTTTTTTAAAAGCTCATTGTTGCAAGTGCAAGAGGACTTCATACCTGTTTCCAGCAAAACTAAATCTAGGAAACTGCAGCCAAGGTGGTTTACTAAGGAAATTAAGAATAAAGTCAGGAGGAAAAAGGCTCTGTGCCAGAAATGGAAATTAACTAATGATTTCAAAACTAAACAGGAGTATCTAAGTCTACAGGTTGAGTTAAAAAATAATATTAGATACTCAAAGATGAATATAGAAAGAAAGATTGCATTGGAGGCTGACAATAACAGTTTCTTCCAATATTTTAACTTCAAGAGCTCTAAAAGCTGAAATCGCTAATTTGCAGGATAGTAAGGGCCTTATATTTGAAAATGAAATTGATAAAGTAAATGAATTTAATGATTATTTTACATGGGTGTTCACAGTAGAGAACACGATTTAGTATGAATACAGCGTTGTCTATGACCAATATATGTATAACTGAGGCTGATGTGGTACAAAGCCTAGTTAAGCTCAAAATCACAGAGGCCTGATGGCATCTTACCTATAGTTTTAAAAGAGATATGGGATATTATTAGCCAACCTTTAACTTTATTATTTAAGAAATCGTTATCTGCTGGTGTGATACCTTCTGATTGGAAACATACTCATGGAAGCTATAATTCAAGTGAAAATGGTAAATTACCTGGATTCAAATAACATTCTGAGGGATTGCCAAGATGGATTTAGGAGAGGTAGATCCTGTTTAACTAATTTACTGAAGTTCTTTGAGGAAGCTACAAGAGAAATTGATCACAAATAGGCTTACGATGTGATCTACTTAGATTTCCAGAAGGCCTTTGATCTCAGAAGGCCACCTCAAACAGCTCTTGCTTAAGCTCAAAGTTTCAGGGATTTTAGGAACTGTAGCAGCTTGGATTGAAAACTGGTTAACTGACAGGAAGCAGCGAGTAGTTATTAGAGGCACAATGTCACAGTGGGCCTGTGTTCATAGTGGGGTACCGCAGGGTTCAATTTTAGGACCACTATTGTTCCTAATTTACATTAATCATATTGGCACCAATACGTACTGTAAACTGATTACATTTGCAGATGACACCAAGGTGGGTGGTGTAGCAGATACTGATCTAGCAGCAGAGAAGCTAAAACGGGATCTGGATTTAATTAGCGACTGGGTTGATACCTGGCAGATGAAATTTAACATTGATAAATGTCAGGTAATCCATGCAGGGAGCAGAAATATAAAGTACAGATATTTTATGGGTTTCACTGAAATAATGGTAGCTGATTATGAGAAAGACCTTGGTGTGAATGTTGATGCTTCCATGTCCCACTCTCACCAGTGTGGGGAAGCAATAAAAAAGGCCAATAGGATGTTGGGTTACATCTCTAGGTGTGTAGAGTTTAAGACAAGGGAAGTAATGCTACGATTATATAATTCCTTGGTAAGACCCCACCTAGAATATTGTGTGCAGGTTTGGTCACCATACCTTAAGAAGGACATTGCTGCCTTGGAAAGGGTGCAACATAGGGCTATGAGAATGATTCCTGGTCTTAGAGAAATGTCTTATGAGGAGAGGTTAGCTGAGCTGAATCTGTTTAGCCTTGAGCAAAGGAGACTAAGGAGGGACATGATCCAGGTGTATAAAATTCTAACAGGTCGGGATGCTGTTCAGCCAAATGGCTATTTCAATATTAGTTTAAAAACTAGCACTTGTGGCCATAAGTGGAAATTAGCGGGAGAACATTTTAAAATGAATTTGAGGAAGCACTTCTTTACGCAGCGTGTAGTTAGAGTATGGAATAGTCTTTCTGCTAGTGTAGCGCAAGCTAAAACCCTGGGTTCCTTTAAATCCGAGCTAGATAAGATTTTAACAACTCTGAGCTATTAGTTAAGTTCTCCCCAAACAAGCTTGATGGACCGAATGGTCTCCTCTCGTTTGTAAATTTCTTATGTTCTTATGGTAAAAATTGGGAGCACGGACTTAAGGTTGGCATGATTAAAGTCCCCCGTTATAAGAAACACGCCATCTGGGTGAGAGGTTTGCTGTCTGTTTGTGGTGTCGTACAGTTTCAGCCAGTGCTAGCTTAGCATTAGCTTGCAGCGGAATGTACACGGCAATGAGAAACACTATTGTGAACACTCTGGGCAAATGAAAAGGTTTGCATTTCACTGTTATGTGTCCAGAGAGTAGAACTGTGGATACTAGCCCGCTTGCCTGATCTCTGCTTGCACTCTCTCCTTCACCAGCTGTTTGCTGCGGTGGAAGTACAGGCAGGCACTGCTGTGCAGCAGCTCACCCACAATGTCTGGAGGTGTTAGTGGAATAAAACCTTTTATTCCGATATGCCACAGCTCTTGCTGACTGTATGTCATGTTTGCAAGTGCTGATTGAATACAGTAGTACAGGAAGTTAAAATAAAGCAGAGAAAAAATAGAAAAGGTCGGCTTGTATGCAGAGAACTCCAGGCCGCTGCGTCTGTCTGTACCATCATCTTGTTTCACATTAGTGACCTGGGTGGCAGACAGGAGTCCAAATTCCTCACTGTTCCAACACCCACTGGGAATGAGTCTGACTACCAGCAATGTGAACCAAACTCTCTCTCTGGCTGTACAGGGACCGAAAGGCCAATAGCAATGGACCCAGTGCCCCATACTCCCAAAGCACCCTTCGCAGGACTGCCAGGGGCACATGGTTGTATGTCTTTTCCAAATCCATAGATCTCATGTAGACTCCAGTCCTCCAGCATCCTTGTGAGCGTGAAGAACTGGTTCAGTGTTCTCTGACCAGGACAGGATCCTCATTGTTCCTCCTGGATCTGAAGCTGGTCGAATGGATGGACCCTCCTCTCCTGTACCCTGAAGAAGACCTTCCTAGGAAAGCTAAGGAGTGTGATCCCCTGAAGTTGTAACACACTGTCTGGTCCTCTTTCTTAAAGACTGAGACCATCACCCCAGTCTGCAAGTTCAGATGCACGTCTGTCAAGAAGCCTTCAGGAACTCAGGGCGAATCTCATCCACCCCCACAGCCTTACCACAGAAGATATTTTATGATTACCTCAGTGACCTCAGCCCCAGTGATGGCCGAACATCAAGTCTCCTGACTCTAATTCCTCGTTGAAACGGCACCTATAGAATAAATTTTTTAACTGTCATTTTGTGAACATCTGCTTGTGAATTCCATCCATGTCAAGAAATGTATTGATTCATTTCATTGTGCATTCTGAACCAAAAATGGTGTAACGGAATTGCGCACAATGAATATGTGTACTGTTACACCCCTAGTATGTACAGTACAGGTGCATATTAACAAGTGACACCTTCACTTGGATGTGAGGACTGGTTCAGACCTTTACTGGGATGGCATCACTGTCACAGACACCTTTACTGGGCAGATTTTCAAGGCTCCAGGGTTGCTTCCATTATTATTTACACATGGAGAGAAATATGGATACAGTGTCCCAGTGAATGTGTCTTTAAAGGTGTAGATGAGTGACATGTCAGCGGGGTTGAAGAAAGACACCTTCCCACAGTCATAGTCCAGCTGCACTCTGATCCTCTGCGGTTTCCTCTCTAGTCTGAGTCGTTTCGATTGTGAGTCGCATGCTTTATGCACATCACCATTCCTCAGAAATAGTACCCAGAATCCCTCCTCTGGTTTGCATATAATCCCCCCCTTCCTGTTAACAGATCCTTTTGCTACTCCTAGATCCCACTCAGTTTTGTCTCCCACATCCACCTCCCAGCTGTGTTTCCCTGAGTTAAACCCCTCAGAGCCCAGCACACAAACACAGGGGTAGAATCTCTCTGGGCTGTCAGGAAGTTGCTGTTTCACTCCAGTGTTTCTCACGCTGGTCAGATCATGAGACACAGAGAGCCAGGGGCCTGCAGTGTTTGGGTCCAGAGTCACAGGAGCTGCAGGTTCAAGAGAAAGCTGCAGTAAATAATCTCAATACAGTGAAAAACCATCAGCTGAGGTTGGAGAAAAGGTTTTGGCTTTAGGAGGAGTGAGAAATGCTCAGGGGACACAACATATGAATATCTTTATGTCATATAAAATTTGTTTTGCTGTAAATGCAACTTTTTTATATGAATGGACATGTAATTCCAGCTATATAGATGAAAATATAACTAGCTGATGTCAAACTACTTGCTGCTCTAACAGGAAAAGATGCAACTAGATACAAATTGTAGCATACAAATTTCGATGGAACTTTGTTTTACTTTAATTTAATATTTTAACCAAAATTGTACTAATGCTAGGGACAGCATGATGGTGCAGTGGTTAGCACTGTTGCCTCACACCTCTGGGACCCAGGTTCGAATCCCCGCCTGGGTCACATGTGTGTGGAGTTCTCCCCATGTCGTTGTCGGGTTTTCTCCGGGCACTCCGGTTTCCCCCCACAGTCTAAAAACATGCTGAGGCTAATTGGAGTTACTAAATTGCCCATAGGCATGCATGTGTGAGTGGATGGTGTGTGAGTGTGCCCTCTGACGGGCTGGCCCCCTGTCCTGGGTTGTTCCCTGCCTCGTGCCCATAGCTTCTGGGATAGACTCCGGACTCCCCGCGACCCAGACGGATAAGCGGTTTGGAGGATGGATGGATGTACATACCAGTACTGCTAGCCTGAGTTCCAAATGAGTGACAGTATAGTCCAATCAAATACTGCTCTCTGCTTTATACAACCATTTTCCTTAGTACTCACTGTACCAGTGCTGCTAGACAGAGTTCCAAATGTGTGACAGTATAGTCCAATCAGATACTGCTCTCTGCTTTATACAGCCATTTCCCCCAGTACTCACTGTACCAGTGCTGCTAGGCTGAGCTCCCAGTGAGTGACAGTATAAGCCACTCAGATACTGCTCTCTGCTTTATACAGTCATTTCCTCCAGTACTCACTGTACTGCACAATCCCCAACATCTTCTTCCAGACTCTGAACCTCAGAGAGCCCAGGTGTTTGGCCACATCTATCAGCATCTCTGAAGCAAGCTCTAGGTCCTGCAGTGAGCACTGCGATCTGCAAAGACAGTGACAGGCAGGAGTCCGTGATGTTGTGGGGTCTGAAGTGAGTCAAACACACAAGAGTCTGCAGTGAGTCTGCAGTGTCACTTAGTCTACTCAGCCCAGAAAACTTGCTGATTGGATTAATCCAAAGTCTGATACAAGTTATCATATATTATTACAGGTGTAACCTGTTAGTTCTTTAGATCATTACAAGTAATACTTTAAAATATTTAATAATTATTATTACATACTTTTTTTCCGGATCCTTCCTGGTCACCTTGAATGAAAACAAGAAAACAAACTGGATATATTATACACAAAATATGAAATTGTTTTGCCAACTTACAATATCTGGACAAAAGTATTGGGACACACCTCTTGAATCACTGAATCATTGACTTAATGTGTTTAATTCAGACCCATTGCCACAGCTGTATAAAATCAAAAATCTATGTGCTGGGAGCTTCACGGAAAGGACTTCTATGGTTGAGCAGATGCATACAATGGCAAGTGTCAGATGGAGTGGTGTGAAGCACACTGCCACGAGACCCTGGAGCCGTGGAAACATGATCTATGGAGTGACAAATCACAGTTCACTATCTAGCAGTCTGATGGACGAGTCTGGGTTTGGTAGATGTCAGGAGAACTTGACGTGCCTCACTGCATTGTGCCAACTGTAATCTTTGGAGAAGGAATAATGGTATGGGGGTGTTTTGAGGGTATGGGCTAGCTGCTTAGTTCCAGTTAAGGGAACTCTTAATGCTTCAGCATACCAAGACACTTTGAGCAACTTTATGCTTCCAACTTTGTGGGAACAGTTTGGAGAAGGTCCTTTTCTGTCCAACATCAGTGCCTCACCTCCGAAATGCTCCTTGGATGAATGGGCAACACAGACACACTCCAAAATCTTATGTAAAGCCTTCCTAGAGGAGTGGCAACTGTTAGAGTTGCAAAGGAGGAGCCAACTCCATATCAATTCCTATGGATTTAGAAAATGATGTCATAAAAGTTCCTGTAAGCGTAATGGCCAGGTCTCCCAATACTTTTGTCCATATGGTGTTTCAGACACATACAATTCGAGAGAATCAGTAGGAAATTTCTTCTCTGCAGAGGTATGTGTCATGTTCTGCCCATCATGTCTGACACACTCTTGTTTCCCTCCCTGAAGCAGCTTACCAAGCCACACCTGGTCCCTGTTTAGTCTTACCACTCATTCCTGATCAGAAGGTCATCTCCCAGGGTCAGCAGACTGATTTCACTGTTAGGCCATTGGGCAAGGCCCTTGACAATTGCTCCAGGGACCAAGGGCATAGGTTTGATTTCAGTGTTGGTAGGGACCAAATCAGCCCCAAACACCTCACCCCCCTAAACACACAGGGTACTCCCACAATATTGGGACCTTGCCATCTATACCCAAATCTATGCCTTTGTCAGGGATTGACCAATACTGCTGTCTCAAAAAAAGAATATATAAAAGTGTCTGCTGGTAAAAAAATATAATTTTTACCAGCATTGGCTGGGTGTAGTTGTATGTACTAATCCATAGTGAATGAAATTCCTGGGCAAACATGGTCAGTGTCATTGAAATGTTTTAATTCCTTTTTCAGACATACAACAGGATTGTATCCCAGCCAGCAGAGGCACAGAACAGTGCAGATAAATCACCCCCTACCTTCAAGAAGGAGATGTACTCAGCATTCATGGCCTTCTCAATATATCTGATCTTCTCTGACAGAGTGGAGACCCGTTTGGAGATGTGTTCAATCTTCTGCTTCATCCGCTCGCTCTTGTGCAGCTCTTCCTCTCTCAGTACAGCCAGTCTG
Source organism: Isichthys henryi (assembly GCA_026776945.1). Classification (NCBI taxonomy): domain Eukaryota; kingdom Metazoa; phylum Chordata; class Actinopteri; order Osteoglossiformes; family Mormyridae; genus Isichthys; species Isichthys henryi. Next base: position 13,686,078 of record JAODJX010000043.1, read on the forward strand.
GCCTCCTCTTCCTCTCTCAAGAACTGATGGAGTTCCTCAAATTCCTCCTTTATCCTCTTCTTAGTTTGTTGGGACTGACTCTGAAAGTGAGACATGCTCTGTAAACTTGAAGGTAATTTTCACAGTGAAGTTTTAGTTTCTCAGAATAAGTCTCCATACCTTGACGTGTTTGGCTGTTTCCTCAAATTCTTGTTTAACTTTTGTGAACTTCTCCAGCTTTTCCTTTAATGGAATCAGTGAAGCCCTGAGATCCTCCTGAGATAAAATATACTTACATATAATGAAAGATATGTTCAACATATGGTTGATATATAACACATAACTTGCTTCTTTTATATTTTTGTTCTGAATTAAAACTACATTCCAGTTACCCAACATCCATAACCATTTATCCATTATGGGGTCTTGGTCAACCTGGACGTAAGCCCAGGAAGTACTGGGCACTGGGCAGGGGACATCCAGGAAGTACAGGTCACTGGGCATGGACACCCAGGAAGTACAAGACACTGGGCGAGGAACACCCAAGAAGTGCAGGGTACTGGGCAGAGGAGTCTCAGGAAGTATAAAGCACTGATCAGGGGACACCCATGGAGGGGTGTCCGTCTATCACTAGGCACACACACATTATAGGCAACTTCATTAGTTAGTGTGAATCTACAGGAACAGAACTGATTACACCTTGAGATTTTGAAAACTCATTTGTTTCACAATGTAAATACATGAATATATGGCTAGCGTCCACTGTGAAACATAAATAAATAGACCTGTTTTATACAGTACATGCTAGTGTTTCATGATGACTCATCTACCATTTCACAGCCACAAGGCGGGTCATCCACTACCAAAATTAAAATGCCATCCTTTGGAAAAACGAATGATATAGAAGAGAATACCTTCTTATCTTGAACAGCTTCTTGCAGAGGACGGAGCTGGTGGTTTCTATGTTTTCCTGTAGTCCGACAAAGAGCACAGAGGAGCTCCTGGTCGTGCTCACAGAAGAATAGAAGCTTCTTTCCATGGAGACTGCAGGAAGATTCACTCTTGGAAAAGCGTAGCTCCTTATCCAGAGATGAGACATTAGCAATTATAACCTTTTGTCTGAAAGACATTTTCTCAGCCTCATTTATCCTCAATACCAAACTGAAGCCAAAGCCAAAGTCACACTTCCTACATTCTTCTTGCTTAACATTCAGGAAAAACTGGACTATCCTGTTCTTCAGCATGTTTGGAAAGAGATGCATGTCCATCTAGGATGTATGTCTACCTCTGTGCCTGAAGCGGAAGGCCTCAGCACACACAGTATGGTATTGTGGGAGGCGGGAGGGCGTTGGATATGCGGGGCTGGGGAAGATGCATCCCCCAGTATTAACAGATAATATTAACAGTATTAACCCTCTCCCCTTTTCTGCCTAAAAATGAACATGAACAGATATCTATTTATGGCTGATATTGGGGGGGGGGGGGGTGTACAAATTGGTGGGT
>JAODJX010000043.1:13696132-13713805 GCA_026776945.1 Isichthys henryi
AGGAGCTCAGTCATTCGGGAGGGACTCAGAGTAGAGCCACTGCTCCTCCGCATTGAGAGGAGCCAGATGAGGTGGCTTGGGTATCTGGTCAGGATGCCTCCTGGACGTCTCCCTGGTGAGGTGTTCTGGGCATGTCCCACTGGGAAGAGGCCCCGCGGAAGACCCAGGACACGCTGGAGTGACTATGTCTCTTGGCTGGCCTGGGAATGCCTCGGGATTCTCCTGGAGGAGCTGGATGAAGTGGCCGGGGAGAGGGAAGTCAGGGTTTCCCTGCTTAGACTGCTGCCCCTGCGACCCGACCCGGATAAGCAATAGATGATGGATGGATGGATAATGCGCATCCTGGAGATAAAAGAACATAATTTTATCACAAGGCACGTTTGTTGTCTGAACACTTCTTAAAATCATCTGTCTTGTCATAATGGTACCACATGACAATCTTGACCCCAAGCAATTGCTCAAACTCTCTTATGTCTGCGGAGGCGGCCAAGCCAGTATCATTCAGACTAACTGCATTCTGCCACCGTTTAGCTTCCAGTTCTGTGGCATTGTGTTGGAGATCTGGATTTAAGAGATGTGCTACACAGTATGCAAAATATAGATTGTTGTCAGAGTTAGCAGGTTTTCTATCATCATAAGCAAATCATCTAAATTGATTTCACCTCTAGTATATATGGCAACGTGCTCGGTTACTGAATCACCCTGCAGTTCAACTTCACACCCCTGTAGAAATCGATTGCGTGATTATGCTCTATACCAGGGGTATTCAGCTAAAGTTTAAATAGGTCCAGTTAAATAGGTACAGAAAATTTCTTGAAGTAAAGGTCCGGAAGATCATAATGTCTAACTATTTAGTGTGATATATATTTAAGTAGCCTATTACAGTACTTGTATCAGCATTGCATGTAATCCATACCTGACTGTCAAATTAAATGAATTAAATTAATTCAGTACAATTCAAAAACTTTTTGACAGTATTTATTGTCACGTGACATAGAACTTCGGCCAGCTGGCTGGAGTGAGATTTTCAGTTTGAGATGTCTGCACACATATGTAACAGTTCTTACCCTGTAAATAATCTGCGTTTATATTTAACCGTGTAAATACACCTTTGACGTAGCTAATTTTAGTGTTTATAATGGAATAATATAGATTTGCAATAGGATTTTCTACGTGAATCTGAAAGTGTGAGTGTTATGCCAGATACATGAGATTTGGAAACCCTGAAAACGTACCTTTTTTGTTTCACCTGCGTTGATTTATATAACAAAAACATTACTTCATACAGTTGTTAAAAAGCGGAAACTTCACCAAACATAAAATCACCAATAAACTGATGTAGTTATATAAATGTTATATAATGTTATCCAACATGTTATATAAATACATACTGTGTTTGAAAGCTTTTCTGCTGAATGATTTCAGGACAGTTTTGGTTGCGGCTGTTAGCTTCGCTGCTGTTATTAACACTAATGGCACATTAGCGCAAACAAAGGGCTTTATATGTCGAACTATGTCTTGCTTGGCGGTTTAAGGTGTTTGACTTTCATTGGCGCGGGAAACGGCAGTTATACTACTAAACCACTACCGAAAAGACTATAAACACTATGCCGGTTAAAATAGAAGCGCCCCGTCACGTTTTAAATATTAACTTTCTGGTTTTGGTTATCGGTCCTGGTTCGTGTGGGACAGCTTCTGGGTCTGGACCCGGTCCGCAGTCCGCCTGTTAGTAACCTCTGCTCTATACCATTAAAACGAAAGCCTTGTCTTATTTCCGTATTGTTAAATCTGCGTCTGCGTGTTACACTAACATCGACATTAGCATCACCTCCACGCTATCCTTGTTGTTGAGACACATCCATATTAACTATGGCCTGCGGCTCTACATCTTATTCTTTAGGTACCTCAGATAAATGCACGAAAATATCAGACAGATGACTGTGAAAACAGAAACACAACTCTTTCAGCTGATTCAGCCATTCATCCCAGGAAGCGCGCCCTGCTGGGGAACTCACAGGTAGCTGCTAGGATGGTAAAAAGTCAATATCACGCTCAACCGTTGACTGTGGGGCTGGTAACAGAGTCCGGCTTGTTGACAATGGATCACCGCTTGCAGAAACCCTTTGGACTAGTGGCACGCTACGTTTTTCAGAAGTTCTCCGAATCCAAAATAGTTTGCAGATTTCCCTGTTCAAACACACCTACTAAATCGGGCAATTAGCTGATTAAGGTGTGCTTGAGTAGGTAAATCTGCAAGCTGTATTGGATTCTGACCCTGCAGGACTGGAACTGGCGAATCCTGTCCTACACTATCCACAGCACACACTTTTAAGCTTGTGTCACAATGAACTTTATCTGTAAATCCCCTACCTTGAGCCTTCGGCTCGTTGTGGTAGACTCCAGCTTCACCTCGACCCTGTACTGAATAAACTTTTATGGAAGATGGATGGATTCAACATGCATTAGCAATATGTTCATTTACTCTTTCTAGATCTCCATCCCTAGTTATATACAGCATAACGGTCTTCATGTTTACACTGGTTTTCCTAGATTTACATCTGTGGTTGCTACAGCGGAACTGAGGTGCTCTCTACTGTTGAATGCTATGACCCACTCGTTGGCTAATGGATGATCATTCCCCGACTTGGCCTTAGAGTTGCTGCATAAAAGGGGATGATCTATGCAGCGAGTGACTCCTTTCTATATCAAGTCTCACGTTTTACCCATGAGACTCACGATTTTTTGTCTTTGATGTTGTGTCACGGATTATGATGCACTTGGGCCAAATAAAAAGTTCAGTATCAGAAATGACCTGCTCTGAAGTCTCATCTGAATGCACATACATACATACGTCCCCCTTCTTTAGCCCCCCCGCATTCTTTTCTGGGTTATAAACAAATATGCTGGAGGGGGTCTACTGTATGCTGCAAGCCTGGGAAATAAAGCTTAGATATTTGATTACAGGTATATTCTGCAGTTCGACATAAGCGGTCAGATTATTGTTTTATCAGTGTCTGTCTAACTGCAAGTGTTATTTTTTAATAATAATAATAATAATAATAAATGCAAAACATATGAGCATAAGGAGTCTTTTTTAATGGCTCACAGTTTTCACCGAATCGTACATGTTTTCCGTCACCCAAATCCCTGTTTTAACTGCAGTTAGGTTGACATGTATGTTGAACACAAATGAATTAAAAGCTTGAGTCACATATAGACAATGGGAGGTTCAAATGAGCCTTATTTCTTAAGGCTTAAATTCCTCAAGAGCTCATAACTTTGGGAAAGTTGATGTTCACCCATCCGTTTGGTATCTGAGTGACCACGTACCTTTGGCGTCTCCCAAGTGGGAGGTTTCGGCAGGTAGCAATAATTGCAGAGCGTGGAGATCTATGACCCTACGACAAACGGCTGGCGTGATGTGGCCCCCATGTTCACGCCGCGTGGCAACTTTGGCGTCGCAGTGGTGGATGACCTGCTGTTCGTAATGGGCGGCTACGATGGGTTCAGTGTCACTACCAAGGTGAAATGCTACGATGTGGAGACAGGCAGCTGGTACCGTGCCCAGGACATGTGCACAGTCAAGAAAGCATTCAGCTGCTGCGTAGTGCCTGCGCTCCCCAGCATCATACACCAAGCTGCACCTTGCTAGTCTCTGATGGCCATCCAGGAAGAGATAGACCCATCTCCCCCCAACAGCCTGCCCAGTGGGTAACCTCAAGTACACCCCTCCCCAAATTCTTTCCCTAAAATGTACAGCGCTTACAGACGGTGTTTTGATGCTTGCTTAATCATGTAAAAATGTTGCAATGTAGCCACTCAGTGGAAACATCAAGCATGATCAGTCTAACACTGATGTGGGGGCTCATGCATGTGCAAGAGTGTGTGTATGGCTGTGTTTGGTTCCCTGTGCTGCTAGAGTCCTGGACTCCCAGACAGGGTGTTTTATCTTTCCATGTGATCTGCCCATAGCTGAAAGCACACACTGATGGATGCTGTCTGTCACACAACCACCGTCTTTTCTCTCACCAGTATGGTGCCATAAACAAATATATGTGCCGGCACTTAATGTGGTAGCTTCCTAAAATTTCTCTCTCTCTCTCTCTCTCTCTCTCTCTCACACACACACGCTGTGTAGATGTGCTGTCACGCTTTCAGCTTGCTGGCTGTGTACAGCAGTGCTTTCTGCTTTTTTGCAAAGTACCCGCTGTCGTACACTGTTCCACTAATGCCTCTTTCACCCATAAAAAGATTCCATTCTCTCTGTCACTCACTGATGACATTTCGTTCCATGTTTCCTATCCTCCTCATCCTCTCCATGGTGGGTGGCAACCTTTCGGAGGGCGGAGCTTATCCTTTTCTGTTTAGCGCTTTCACCCGCTGAGCGTGCTTGTGTGTTTGAGAGAGAGTGCACCCCTCACTATTTCCTCCCATCCTCACGTGCAGCTTGTTCTAGAGGTTGGCAGAACAGCTATGCAGGAACAAGGCCCAGAACTTCCTTCCGTCACACTGAGATCATGATCCTGGAGGAAGGAGCAGTGAGTACAGATCCCTATTCAGCACCTCTCTCTCTCTCTCTCTCTCTCTCACACACACACACACACACACACACACACACACACACACACACACACGAAAAATGTCCCCTACAATTTCAAAATAGCAGCTTTTTATTATATTTTGGGGAACATTTGGTCCCCCCCCCCCACACACACACACACACAGAAGATTTGGTCTATAGGCCTTCCGCTGTTATTCAGATCATACCAGAACCTTAACACCATGGCTGCTGGTTAGATCAGAACTGGGCTGCACCCCCATCAGACCAAATTACGTTATGTTATTCAGCAGGTGCATGTATACACAAGTTTCCTCTTAGCAATCCCAGTCAGAAATTTCAAACATCACCACTGAACTGCTGCAGGATGTTTCCATGATCCCTAAATACCCGCGCCTCACCTGCAGATGACCCCCCAGAGCACAACTACAGGACACCATTTACTCATGCCACACCCCAGCAGACACACCTGTGGTATAGATCGTCTGGCATAGATAATATTCCGTTATAAGCGAGTCCACTATAACGGGATTTTACTGTAATCACCAAGTGCGTTACCTATGGGCCACAGATGGAAGTGTTTTCCAAAATAAAACCGCCTCTGTTATCTGCTCGCCGTGGCCCGGCAAAATGCTCCACAGCCCAGTGGTTGGGGACCCCTGGATTATAGCAGCCACGCTGCCTACATGAGATGGAAAACTATTTCACTAGTCCACTATAACGGGATTTTACTGTAATCACGAAGTGCGTTGCCTTATCGCCACCTATGGGCCACAGATGGAAGTGTTTTCCTAAATAAAACCGCGGCCCGGTACAAAATGCTCCACGGCCCGGTGGTTGGGGCCCCCGGAATTAGAGCAGCCACACTGCCTGCGTGAAGATGGAAGACTATTTCTGTTTTCATCATGGGCGTCGCGGCCATTAAATCATTAAACGTGTCCCCCTCACATTTCATAAGTATTCGTTTTGACCCTCTCACACTAAAATATTAGTTTTATGCCAGTGTGCCACCCCCACATTCAAAATGCTTCTGACGCTCCTGGTTTTCATGGCTGTTTTTCTCCATGTTAGTATGTATCACTAATGTAATCTCTGTTTTTTCTTTAACCAGCATGTGTAATTCTTCTCTGTGAAATAGACTGCCATCTCATCCAGGTAGTTCCCCAGCCTCGCGCTTCCATGACCATCAACGGGAATATAGATGAATGGATATTCAGGATTTGGTTGTCTTTCTTATGTGGTACATCGCTACATCTGCCTTGTCAGATAAGTGGACTTTTTAAACAATATATTGCATCTCCTGCCTTTATATTATCAGTGTAGTTCCAGAGAGAACCAACAGATGGCGATATCGTACAGCAATTGGATCTAAAGTACCATCCTGAAACGTGCACTAAGACCGAACTTCATTGATTGCTAGGGGGGAAATTATTGGTATCTGGCACCAGCAATAATATTACCATAAGAGTGCATAGCTGAAGCTGTTTCTCAGGTGCACCAATTGTACAAGCTAACTCAGGAGTTCTATGAACATATGGTCTTGAGACATTTCCGAAGGCTTAGAGAAACTCCTTTGACCGGATGTGGACAGGAAGCTCATTCCACGATTGAGGAGCAGTATAAGAAACCTCTAGGCTTCGGCTTATTTTCACAAGGTGGAGAGATGATCAAATGTTGTTGGTTTGCTGGTCGAAGAGGTAAAAGTAGAACATAGGCCTTTGCCATAGGTGTTTTCCTCCTCTCATTCTCTCGGATGGATGTCTTCAAACCTGCAGGAACTTGCCTAAAAGACACAGGCAGAAGCTTATCTCTCCAAAGCAATGACATCAACAGCACATGGTGCTGCTGGCCTTCACTTCTATATGTATATTTAAAGCAGTCCAGGCCCAATTTTTACCCCCTAATTGGTGGGAAGGAGCATGCTTTCAAGTATCTGCATGGAAACTTCTTATTGGGTGTGCACACTACCAATTACAGACATAGCGTCCCCTCTGACATCATCAAGTTATGGGTCTGACTGACATTTGGTAACACAACCACTCCATAATAACAGTGCAGTGTTTTCTGGGGTAGACCTTCGGCAGTGATAATGTGGGTTCTTTTAATTTAACGTTTTATAGAGATATCCTGGATTTTTCATGACTTTGTCAGAGCTATACATGCCTGGTTGTTAGCTTGGCCCACTGCTATACATGTCACGGCATTTATCGGATTTTTCTCAGAGCAAAATTAATATTGCATCAGAATAACGTATAAGTTGCCCATCCCATGTTCGGTGGCAAGTTGGTTGGGTGCGGTTTTCCTTGTTAGATTGGCAGAATACCTAAGCGTTAGGTAATTTTGATCCAGCTGTCAATCACACTAAAATAATACAGTAAATATCCCACGATTTCATTATGAGAAAAGGACGATATTCACAGCTGAGCAACTGTAAAGACTCGTAAAAAAAAACCTTACTCTTCCATTTTTCTTTGCTTATGTTTATTCAAAGACCGTCTTATTAAAAAAAAATCTTTACCAGTAAACATTATTACAAAGTAGGAGAAGAAAAGCAAGGAACGCAATGTTATTGTTCTTGAATTTTGGGATGTGAAGCGAATACATCTACTGTAACCGTGAGCTGATGGCTCAGCTTACACTAGGAATATGATATGTCATCACTCTGTTCTCTCAGATGTGATGTATACCTGCTTTTCTAATCAAAATGATTGAAGTACAGACAACGAGATGCCTTTAGCAGATTGACGCAGACTACACAATTTCTAACATTCACTGAATTCACTGAATATGAAACACTACCCGTTTCAGAATGGCTTTCCTCCTTTTATGTGTATGAAATCATGGCAGCATGACCATCTGTCTGGAAGATGTCATATTTCAACTGTTAAAGACCACTAGAAGTTTAACTGAATAGCAAAGATTTTCGGTTTTCTGCACAATATTTCCTTCTCATAAAGAGAAAATGAAGTTTTTTGTAAAATGTCCTCCTCGCAAGTTCTGACGTGTTCAAAGCTTCTGTCGATGCCGCAGAGCAGTGGTAGCTAACCCTGATCCTGGAGTGCCGGTATCCAGCAGATTTTCTACCCTACCTGACGGGTTACTATCTGCCTGAGGTCAGGTGTAGTTCATCAGAGACCAGGGAGGATGGAAAACCTGCTGGATAGCAGCACTCCAGGATCTGGGCTGCTGACCGCTGCTGTAGTGGGTAAGCTAGTACAGTAGTTTACAGCTAGCTGATACGGGATTGTGTTATTTACTGTGCTCAAACACCTTGTAATTTCCATTTGATGTCCATCCATCCACCTGCTGCGGCTGCATACCTGGTACAGGGTCAGGGAGAACCTGGAGTCTATGCCAGGAAACACAGGCATGAGGCAGGGACCATCCTGGGCGAGACCCTCGGTTGTCAAGGGGCATACGCTCACTTACACACTATGGTAAATTCAGCAACTCCAAGTCTCCTCGGTGGGCTGCAGACGGGAGCTGGAGAGGAAACCTACACAAACACAGGGACTCCGCACACTTAGAGCTGAGGCACAATTCAGACTCACAGCCCCGGAGGTGTGAGGTCACCATGCTGCCAAGGAGCCATCGCGGCCCCTCCCCCACCCCCCCTTACATTTAAACATTCTCACTATCTCTCTATCAGAAACAAAAGGTTTTGACTGCTCTTCGGTCAAGTTTCCATGTCAACGAATCCAAAATCCCGCACCGCAGCCAGAACCAGCATATGATAAGTCCAGATTCCTCCGTGTTGTTGATTTTACCATGAAACTGCTGTCCGGCTTGGAAACGGAGAGGGAGGCACATTTCAGGTGTGTGATGTAATGTTTTTAATTACTCATGCATGCCACGGAGAATGCCGTCTTTCTTCCCACCCCATTAAAGGTATTTGTTTTTTTCAGTTTATTTCCACTTTAGCTTATTTTAATTGCAGCCTTTATAAGCCACCCAATTCTCAAAACGTCTAAACACTGAAATCCATGCTGTTCTTATTTTTTATGTTACACTGCAGGCTGGTTGGACCGCAGTACAAAAGCTCATTTTCCATGGATGCCCGTTTTTTTTATTGTTATTTATTTATTAAGGTGCAAACAACAGGAACATCAAACATCCAATAAATAAGTGGCAAGTCACGTATCAAATAAATTAGCAAATGATTACGCGGCAACACAAGAAAAATAACCACAGTCCATGTCGTGATGTATGAATATCTGTATTACAGGCTCCTACTTTTTAAATCTAAGGATATTTTTTTAAAGTGTAATTATTTATAATACATTATATGCTTAACATGGGATCAAAAATAATAATTAACAAATTACACATATTAGGGGAAGGGGGGAGCACATTCTCTGTTGTGCTATTCAGCCAGTATATGGTTAAAGAATTCTATTGTGAATTCCAGATTTCTGTAAAAATTATTATATTTGTCTTGTATGATGCATTTTATGGATGCACATTTCAAATGTAAGATTAGTTTAATGCAGGAATGGGAACATTCACATCATCCCTCATATCTGATCCTTCTCACAATTGTCTGCCTCAGTGAAACCATTGGAAGACTTACTGGACAAACACCATTAGCACAAAAGAAGAAGCAGAAGCCAAAAGAATCAGTGAAGTAAGCATTCTGTGCAGCTGGTAGATGATCACAGTTCAAGTGATCCTTTGTCACTTTCACAGGTGCATCTCTTACCTGGAACTGGCAACCCAGCCGGTACGGTGAATGACATCATAGGCTCTTCATGACTCTCATTTCTTCTCACAGAGATAAGAAGAATTTCTGGGAATGCAGGTGCGAAATTTCGCCGAAGGCAGGAGATGATTACATCGCTCTCTTTTCCCGACCCCTCACCCTCTTCTGCTTGATCCTACCTTGCAGATTTTACAGAGACTTTTAGAACCAGTAATGTATGGCGGGGAAAAATCATTCAAGTATGAGAACCTGATAGCATAAATATACTTTTGCAAATGTGCTGTTCATGGCGCTATTTATTACGACACCCATGTTACGTTACTCCTTGTTTTGCTTAGAAGCAAAATAAGTGGACGGTTGACAAAAATGCTTTGTTTGAGCAACTGTTTTTAGGGTACCAAGATGACAGGCAATTTTGCATTATAAAGTAAAGGGCAAAGTAACAGGGGTTCGGCATTTTCACGAAGCCCTTTGCTAGTCTCAAGGCAAAATAACCCAGATGTGCAAGATCATTATTGATGCAGGCAGAGTTTATGAGCCTAATTCACTTTCAGCACTTTGTTTGCTCACAGTAAATCATGTTGTGTATTATTCAGTTCTTACACTAACCTGAAAATCGCATGTTCGTGCAGTTTGAAGGTGGGGAGGACAGAGACAGAAAGACCGAAGTATGAATGATTTCCACTCAGGTTTCTTCAGGCTGAAGCAACATGAGCCCCCAAAAGTTCCATGTTCCAGAAAAAACAAAACCTGCTCTCTATTATTCAGTCTAAAGATACACACAAAATGGGTGAGCTAACAAGAAGGGAATCTGAGCTTTGGCGAGAGTGTAACAATAGTGCTTACACAAACATGTCACTCTCACATTCTCCTCATTTACCTAATTTAGGTTCATACAGATTTTTAAATATACAGTGATGTACTTGTTTGCACTGTCTGCTTGTGATGTCAGCATTTTGATTCCGTCCTGAATATGATGTGCAAAATGACATTAACATTTATTAAGCCACATTGTAATAAAAAAATAAACTCATGAGTATGTGGTTCAGTGGGCTAAGCCTGTATGCTTGTAATCACAAGGTCGCTGGTTCAAAACCCAGCCTCCGCACGTCTGTGAGTCCTTGAGCAGGGTTCTTAACCCCCAGCTCCCTGGGCGCCCCAACAGGTGGCCGCCCTTTGCAGACAGCTCACTCTACAAAGAGCAAGTTGAGGGAGGCGTAAAGACAGTTTCCCTATGGTGGCCAATAAAGTGTTAGTTATTAAAAAAATAAAACTGCACTTGTACAGGTCTACACGCATTAGTTTTTGCCAGCTAATGAAGTTAATGTTCATTTTGAGTTCCATGAATATCATCAGTTATAGATACAAGTAAAAAAATATTAAAAGGCTTGATCTGATAACAATATCAATAATTAAGCATCCATGCAGATTTCAGGTCTTGAACTTTACCCAACACCAAGTAAAAATAATAGTAATAACTTATTTTATAGTAACATGAGAAATATTTGAGGGGACAGTTTGTGAAGGTAATGATTGCCTTTGCCTGACAAATTTTACCATCTCCACTCCATTTATGTCTTTCCAGCACTGCACATTTTCAACAAAAAGGCTATTATTCATTACACAGGAACACAGCATAAGATTAATCTGAATACACATGGATTGTGGAAACTTGTGGAAGTAATGAGTAGCCTTCTTATGCACAAATCTTTGGTTCACACTGGAATATGACATGAGTGACACATGGGAACCTTGTTTTGTTGGCGTATTTCAAAACAGTGTTGAGTATCTGATAGAAATCTGTGAGGAGAATCAGTATGACCTAGAAAGGACATGCTTGGCGGCTCGGTGTCCAAAAAAGGTGCACTGCATGAACACTGTCCAGAATGCAGTGCCAGAACTGGCACCTGTTAAATACATTCATAAGAAATAAACCAGTACCAATGGAGCGACAGTGGTGCAATCCACATCAGTGTATAAAAACAGTGCATTGCACTTTGAGTATCACTATAAAACTTTAATTGCATTCCTAAGAGTTTAATGATTTTCTAATATTTGACTATTTGACAATAAATACTGTACTCCAGTATGTCAGTAAGAGTGCAGATTATTAAACTTATCTTCTCATATACTCATTTATTGTAAGTAGATCCTGTTACTGAGATGCATCTATGACCCCCCCCTCTCCATTTTCATGAATATTTCTTCAGGAATTGATTAATGAGGTAAGTGACGCACCTCCCTTAGCCTTAGGGTGCGAAGGTGCTGCTGTTGTTCCTGCAGATGCTCTTCTGGATCGATTGCAGTCATGGCTTGGTGTCTGTGTCAGTGACATGTGGCTTCTTGAAGCCTGTGCGGATGTGAACATACACCAGGGGTGAATGAAGCAAATACTTAACGTCTTTAGCATGTGTTTAGGGGCACCTGGTTCAAATCTTTCACAGGCTGAGTTATAGTACGCTAGTGTATGTTTCTCCACATTTCTGTGCATGTAAAACATGCTCTGAACCACTTTTGTCAACTTTTTGTAAAAACAGCACAAAAAGAAAGACTATTTCCCTGCTGCAAATCACTTTATCAGTTTTAAACACTTTTCAAATCTTTTTTTACCCTCCTACCCCCCTTGTCCTGCATCATTTTAAGCTTTTTCTTTACAGTATTTCCAACTGAGCTGTGTTTCTTTTGACGGTGTGCTTGTATGTTGTCTTTTACGACTGAAAAAAGAAAGTTAAAAAAAAAACAGGACCGTAAAACGGAGCTGTGGTTCGGGGGTAGATTGCGTTGTTGATGCTTAAGGCATTACCTCATTCCCAGGCTGCGCTCGCAGACGATTGGTCTGGTTTGCATTTGCTTCTCGGTCACCTCCTTATCTGAGCAGCCACCCTAATTTGCGGAGATCCTTTGACATGTGAACTTTAAAGACCTTTTGTTATACCAGTCCTTTCTGCACATGCTCTGACAGGAACTGGTGACTTCACTGCTGTTTTTAACGAAAATCTGCTCTCTCCCTCCCTCTCTCCCTCCCTCTCTCTCTCTCTCTCTCTCTCTCTCTCTCTCTCACTCTCTTCCTGTCCTCCCAGACAGCCCGACGGCTGCTCTCCTCTCGCTTCACTCCCTGCTTATCAGCCTGGATAGAGGCAAATTAGTGGCGACTCAGTTGCTGGCGAGGAGTGTGTGCTGTGCCTGTTCCTCGCGTCATTTGCCCGTGCCACCCATCTGGGCCCACGTATATCTGTGTGGGGCAGTGAGGGGTGGGGTCAGCCAGCCCTGCATCCTCAGCATTCTGAAATTGGACAAAACTACCTGGAAAACTGGGCCTCCATCACGTTCGACTCAGACAGCTGCTTCTTTGCATTGCTCTTTCATCCTCTCTCATGTCAGGGAGAAAGAAGACCCTTTTTGGTGGTTATTTCTGCATTGAAGTTTATTGACTCCTGCCGTTAGGAACCTGCGGCTCAGCCATGTCAGAGAGTGTGGTGAGGAAAATTCAACCTTTCACGATCGGGACCAGGCTGTCTGTCCCCACCACACCCAAATGCCCCGAGCTGATGGCCGCCTTCTTACCAAGCCAGGTGCTGGACACCAGTAAGGCAGGGACCAGCACCAACCAGGTGTCCTTTGGCACTGACTGTCCTCAGGTGCACGTCGCCCAGGTGGCTGAGGCGGAAAGCGTGCAAGAGGAGGTGCCCATGGATGATGGCCTCAACAGTGGAGCGCTACCACAAAGCAGTGCATCGCGGACCATCAAGAAGATACACATCTCTGGCAGCACTAAACCCACTGGGGATGTGGATGTCCAGTCCAAGCACTGTCCTACAGCTGAGACCTCTGGCTCTGAGGACAGCTACGAGGGAGTCTGCAGCCTCCCACCCAAGATCACAGAGGCCAGCTGTGAGAATATATCAGATCCCCCCTTTAAGGTATGGCCTATATCAATCATTAATATTTTTGTTTGACACCATATCTTATTGACATTATGCATGCATTAACAGAACGGATATTAAAATGAACAGGTTTTTGCTGTTGCGTAAAAAAGAAGCCTCGTGTAAGTTGACTTTTTTTCAGTTTGCATTAATGGCAACTGCAAACTTTACTAAGCCCTGTACTTGATTACATTTTATTTAATGATGCGGCCTCTGTTTTCCTTGTGCTTCCTGCACACTTACACTGAACACAGAGATAAATGATGAACAAAGGCAAAAAGATACCTTTTGGATGGCGTAACGCAGTATTCCCTGTGCACTGGCGTCCTGCTCGCCGAGTGATGTCTTATGGAAACAATGACTGGAAGCAGAAGGAAACAAGCTGAGGAAAAGGGTTTTCTTTTAAAAATGCCGCTCCCAGGTAGCACAGATTTACGTGGCTGACGTTTAACGTGTCCGAACGGGCAACGCACATGGAGCCAATTAATTTGTTATTTCTTTTAAATGATCTCTAGTAAGAATGGCTAAACGTAAACAGGACGTTCTCCGGTGAGAGCCCTGCCTTTAATCACTTTCACATGAAGAACAGCTCTGCCGTTGCTTCCTACTGACACGCTCCCGAAACACGCGGCTGTGTTGTGGCAACCATCGGCTAGCACATACACAGTACTGTGCAAAAGTCTTAGGCAGTCAAAGGAAATGATTGTGTAAAAGATCTTCACATTGGTGTAAAAATATGATTTTATGTCTCTCAAAGAGTTTTAAGTCAGCCATTTTAAAACATCACTCTAGTATTTGCAGAAAGCATCCAATAAGCTTATATCATTTTAACATCCCATGTTCAGCTAATCAACATCCCATTGAGTCATGTGACCAAGTAAGTTAAATAATGAAGTGTGCCGGGGGAGAAATTTAACAAATACATGGAGAGGCTGTGATGTTCATTTCACTGTCTAACAAGATATCAGAAACTTTTTGCACAACAGGAGACATAATTGTTAATCTTTATTGTGTTACTGTTCATTTGTATGTGTTCTAATGGTAAATTGTTTTTTTTTCTCCCAAACAAATGTGCACCCACTACCCATACAAAAATCTTTCAACGTTTTCTTTGATTGCCTAACACCTTTTCTTAGTAATGTCTATCGTTCAGAGTAAAATTTCACTTCTATTTATGTATTTCTGCTGTTAACTTTCAAAGAAGAAATCTTCTATAACTTCCATAACATGTTAACCAGATGGCTGACAGTGAAACGGAATAATAACAACAACAATCACAGCAACAGAAAGAACAACAATAACAATAATAACAACAACAAGAACAATAGCAACAGAAACAACAAGAACAATAACAACAACAGCAACAACAACAATAATAACAATAATAACAATAATAACAATAACAATAATAACAATAATAACAATAATAATAATAACAATAATAACAATAATAACAATAATAATAATAATAACAATGACAATAATAACAATAACAATAACAATAATAATAATAATAACAATAATAATAATAATAACAACAATAATAATAATAATAACAATAATAATAACAATAATAATAATAATACATTGCTAAAGCCAATCAAAAATGACTGTAGCTAATACCCTGGATGTTTTATGACACGAACTGAAAACAGAGTAATGATATTTTGTGTGACTGTATGTAAAACAGATTAATTTGCTATATTTTCAGATACCATCCAATCTATGTGAAAAATGTATGCTATTTTTATTAAGCATGTACTGAGAAGTACTAGGACCATGGAACGGCAGTAGGCATGTTCTATGGATTTTGGGAATTACTACAGTCTTTAAATTGTCACCACGAAGGATGACATCATTTTTATATGCCGTTCTCTGTGCATACTCATTGACAGTCGAGACTGCCAGGACATTACATCAGGTTGGATGTCCTGGGGTTAATTCTCCACAGGCTATCCTGTTGCTCCCCGAAGCTACTAGAGTTAAACATTGCATGCAGCTGTCTGCTCTGAAGAATGAGGGACTCTCAGAATGAAGCTGTGTAACACTACCTACAGTACTTTGGGTTCATGTCATGGAGGATTTTGATACAAGCGTGTCATTTACACCAGCACCAGACCTCACAGGAACGCCAACTTGCATTTTGTAGCGTACCTAGCAAAACTGAAATATGCATGTCTAGTTCAAAGCATATAGGTTTCTCTATAAAACAAATATGTATAATACCTTAATATTGCAGGGTCTCCTTAGGAAGAATGCCGATTCAGAGCCAGGGAAGAGTCAGAATTCACCTGCTAGTGGATTACAATGTCTTGGCGACAGAATAACATCCACCGATCAGGTATTCGTTTACAATTTTTTCAAAATAAACATTAGCATCATCTCCAAAATATTTATGGTAACTATTTATGCTATAGGTATAATTTTAAGTATTATTTTGTAGCCTGTTCCTCTAACAGGTGAAATACAATCAACTGCTTTGGCAAGGAACCATGTTACATTATATATAGATTTTGAAAGTTTTGAATATAGAATCCAGTTCCTTTTTGTTTTATTGTTGTTTGCATGTTTGTTGAAAAAATGGGAGCAAAACTCTTTGAAAGCATTAGGTCTTTTTAGGGTCTGTCTTAAAATTATAGTCCTAAAACTGCACCCAAGTACAGAACATTCATTTAATGCAAAGTAATATAATAAATCAGCCAGCAGATGGTGCAGTGGTTAAAGATGTTTGTTACTGGCTGCCAAGTACTTATTTTAAATGGGTAAATATCCAGCTATATAAATGCATAAAACTGTGAGTCCCTTTGCAGAAATGTGTTAGCTAAACAGTGAAGTAATAAAGTACTTTTTAAAAGTAATACTTACTGTGGAATATTATAGGGTATTAGCGGATCTTGGCATGCTATAATATAAAACTATTATTGCCACATGAGGTAATTTGTGTCTCATTGAAAATTGGTTTGGTATGACGTTTGCGATTGAATTTTTGTGTGTGCGGATTATGTTTACATTACATTGTACCCCACGATGTGATAAAAACCTGTTTATCTGACGTTATGGGGAGCATTTTTCAGGTCCCCACAATGATCTGGGAATGCAATCAAAAAAATATTTTTTTATCATTATTTAGACATGTTATTGGTTACTGCCGCAGCTTAAATGTATGCACTACTTTAATTACTTGACTCTTACACGGGCAGTTTATGTTGCTACATAATAAATGCATTTTTCATGTTTAGGAAATGACATTAGCATCAAATGCAAAAACAGACTGCTTATGAAAACCAAAATGATGCACGAATTTATCATGTTTGGGCAACTAGTTCAGTTCATTAAATTTTTGTCTTCACGATCCCACAAGAGATTCAAGACTCTTTCTCTATTTCCCCTGAGGCAGAAATCTGTGTCGCACTATGAATCATATGCAAAACAGCATGAATTCAGTTGCACATATGATAATGGTCTCTTGGAATTTAGGAAGTGATGTCATGCTTGTGAGTGCCAAGCCTGAAGGAACAATTATTTCATGTCTCGAACAGTCACACTAGAAAAAGCAGGGGTGCAGTTTTCATACTATTTTGGTGTTAAACGTGCGTGTGCTTTGTTTTACCACCTATAATGTTAATATAGCAAAAACGTTTACAATATCAAAGTGTGCGTACGTACACACACAAACACACACACACACACGCACACACACACACATATATATATATATATATATAAGAGAACCAGATAAGTGGGTAACGATCTGGAAGTATTTTGCACTAGTAGCACAACGATTTGCAGTCTTTGTAAAAACAAAGTTTTGAGAGGTGGAAGCAGCGTTTAGCAGAAAATCCCAGTTCAGGATTTAAATGCTGTCTCTACTGTGTGTGTGGAGCTTCCATGTTCTCCCCACGTTACAAAGGTTTCCTATGGGTTCTCCAGTTTGCTCCTGCAATCAAAAGACGTGCATTTCGGGAATTTGGCAGCTTCTGCTTCCCATGATTATGTGTGCATGTGTGACTTCTGAATGGGACAGGAACCTCATTTTGGGGTATTTCCCTGTTTGTATACATGTGGGAGCTCTGAAAGGGACAGGAACCTCATTTGGGGTATTTCCCTGTTTGTGTACATGTGGGAGCTCTGAAAGGGACAGGAACCTCATTTGGGGTATTTCCCTGTTTGTGTGCATGTGGGAGCTCTGAAAGGGACAGGAACCTCATTTGGGGTATTCCCCCGTCTTGTGTGCATGTGTGAGCTCTGAAAGGGACAGGAACCTCATTTGGGGTATTCCCCCGTCTTGTGTGCATGTGGGAGCTCTGAAAGGGACAGGAACCTCATTTGGGGTATTCCCCCCTCTTGTGTGCATGTGTGAGCTCTGAAAAGGACAGGAACCTCATTTGGGGTATTTCCCTGTTTGTGTGCATGTGCGAGCTCTGAAAGGGACAGGAACCTCATTTGGGGTATTCCCCCGTCTTGTGTGCATGTGGGAGCTCTGAAAGGGACAG
>JAODJX010000043.1:13723327-13736980 GCA_026776945.1 Isichthys henryi
TAAGGGAGAGCCCAGCCACCCTGCGGAGGAGCAGCGGCTCTACTCTGAGTCCCTCCCGAATGACCGAGCTCCTCACCTTATCTCTAAGGGAGAGCCCAGCCACCCTGCTGAGGAGCAGCGGCTTTACTCTGAGTCCCTCCTGAATGACCGAGCTCCTCACCCTATCTTTAAGGGAGAGCCCAGCCACCATTCGGAGGAAACTCATTTCGGCCGCTTGCACTCATGATCTCGTTCTTTCGGTCACTACCCATAGCTCATAACCATAGGTGAGGGTAGGAACGTAGATCGACTTGTAAATCGAGAGCTTTGCCTTTTGGCTCAGCTCTTTCTTGACCATGACAGACCGATGCAGTGCCCGCATCACTGCTGATGCCGCACCGATCTGCCTGTTGATCTCCCGTTCCATACTACCCTGACGTACTTAAACTCCTCCACTTGGGGGAGGACCCCCTCCCCAACCCGGAGAGAGCATTCCACCCTTTCCAGCTGAGGACCATGGTCTCGGATTTGGAGGTGCTGATTCTCATCCCAGCCACTTCACACTCGGCTGAGAACTGTCCCAGTGAGAGCTGAAGGTCACGGTCCGATGAAGCCAACAGAACCACATCATCTGCAAAAAGCAGTCACCAAACCGGACACCCTCAACGCCCTGGCTGCGCCTAGAAATTCTGTCCATAAAAACTATGAACAGAATCGGTGACAAAGGGCAGCCCTGGCGGAGTCCAACCCTCACCGGAAACGAGTCCGACTTACTGCCGACCATGCGGAACAAGCTCTGACACCAGTCATACAGGCACTGAACCGCCCTTAAAAGGAAGCACCGCACCCCATACTCCCGGAGCACCCCCCACAGGACTCCCCGTGGGACGCGGTCGAATGCCTTCTCCAAGTCCATAAAACACATGTAGACTGGTTGGGCAAACTCCCACACGCCCTCTAGGACCCTGCGGAGAGTATAGAGCTGGTCAACTGTTCCACAGCCAGGGCGAAAACCACACTGCTCCTCCTGAATCTGAGGTTCAACAATCCGACGGACCCTCCTCTCCAGAACCCCTGAATAGACCTTACCAGGGAGGCTGAGGACTGCAATCCCCCTATAGTTGGAGCACACCCTCCGGTCCCGCTTCTTAAAGAGGGGAACCACCACCCCGGTCTGCCAGTCCTGAGGCACTGTCCCAGATGTCCACGCGATGGTGCAGATGCGTGTCAACCAGGACAGCCCCACAGCATCCAGAGCCTTAACGAACTCCGGGCGGATCTCATCCACCCCCGGGGCCCGGCCACTGAGGAGCTTTTTAACCACCTCAGCGAGAGATAGGGGAGTCTACCCCTAAGTCCCCAGACTCTGCTTCCACGTTGGTAGGCGTGTCAGTGGGATTGAGGAGGTCTTCAAAGTACTCCCTCCACCACGCACAGAAGTCCAATAACAAAGCACCGCTTGGGTTCAGATCGGTGGGCCGTTCCTCCCAATCACGCCACTCTAGGTCTCACTGTCATTGCCCACGTGAGCATTGAAGTCCCCCAGCAGAACAAGAGAGTCCACAGTAGGAGCGTTCTCCAACTGCATAAGCACAAACAACAGTCAGAACCCGTCCCCCCACCCGAAGGCGAAGGGAGGCTACCCTTTTGTCCACTGCGATATACCCCAATGTACAGGCGCCCAGCCCCTGTTCGGTGCCTCTCCCCGCGGGCAACTCCAGAGTGGAAAAGGGTCCAACCCCCCTCAAGGAGACTGGTTCCAGAACCCAAGCCGTGCGTCGAAGTCAGTCCGACTATATCTAGTCGGAACTTCACAACCTCGCGCACCAGCTCAGGCTCCTTCCCCACCAGAGAGGTCACATTCCATGTCCCTAGAGCTAGCTTCTGCAGCCGAGGATCGGACCGCCAAGGTTTCCGCCCTTGTGAGCCGCATTTCATCTGGTTCCTCACCCAGGACCTGTTTGCCTTGGGCGACCCTACCAGGGGCATAAAACCCTGGGCAACTTAGCTCCCAGGATCACTGGAACACGCAAACCCCTCCACCACGATAAAGTGTTGGCTCCAGGAGAGGTGATTATATGGACACCCTTAGTTATAGATTATAGCTAATCTATTTAAGTTGCAATGCATTTTTGCTTCAATGAGAAGCAGCAAAAACAAACAGTTAAGTATTTCAGAGGATATTTCAAAATGTTAATTTGTTGTTATATTCTTAAAAACTAAATGTCCATGTTTGAATTCCCATTCTTTACAATATTTAATGATTTGATATTTAATTTAATCTCATTCTTGTAAGCATAGCCCAAAGGGAAGAAATCAAGTCAAGTGAAAGTGACTGTCCTCAGATATTGGAAACGGACCCCTTTTGTTGCTTCGTTTCTTCTCTTTGCCGCCCCCCCCCCCCAAAGTTGTTGGTCTTTCATAATGTTGAATTGTTCATTTAACTGTCTTGTGGATTATATTCCGATAACCAGTTAATAAAGTTTTCCTTTTAAATGACACAATTACATTCTGCCACTCACAGTCTGATGAAAGTCAATGTATTGAACGTGTACCAAATAAACACATCTTTTCCCTGAGCCCTTCCTGGCTCAGTGTTTCTGGAGTGAGGTTGTGGCCGTAAGCAAGCCACTAAGGCAACAGGCACACCTCACTTAGCAAAAACAGATTTAGTTCCTCCAGTTGAACATAACATGTTACTGGAAAATGAAGAACAGTTGCCAGATAATTTGTTTTTAATAATTTGTATTTAAGTTTTACACTGTATAACTGCAGTGGAATAGTGACTGTGGCTGGACAGATTAGGTTATAGCCTTTCAGGACCAAATTACCTAGCAACATTTAATGTCCCTCACTATTCCTGATCTGCTTGTTTAAAGTATTTTATTGTCATACACATATTTGAAATTTGTTTAGCTGATGAATTGTTTTCCGATTGTGAACACACAAACATTGAAACGCATGATATTTTACCTCAAATAAACTAAAAGCTTGTAGCGTTCTGTTTAAAACTCACAATGGTCTGTGGCTGGAAATACTGAGTACTTTTCAGTGTGAAGTCAGTAACACAGGTTTTCCAAAAGCGCATGACATTTCGGGGGGTGAAAGTCAAGGAGGATGATCGGAGTTGCCAGTAAGTAAGCTGTACTGTACTGTTTCTCAAGTGCTGGCAATTTGTCATTGACACTGATACACTGTAACATACCAGACTGATTTAGCTTTAATTAACTACAAAATAGTTATGTTAGATCACTCAGAATGTACAGTATGTATCTTTAAGACATTGCCTTTGCCAGTAAGTTTAGAAGTTTTTCTCATTTGTGGACCCGTCTCACTCGAGTATAATACCGAAGATGTTCTTCAGCAGGGGTGCAAAGTGAAGCAGTGTTATCTAATGAATGATTTGATTGATTCAGTCAGTCAGTACCTGCCTCTCTTTGGGCTTCCCCTGCTTTTCAGGCAGAGCAGTGGATCGATGGGAAGCTGCAAGATCTGAAAGATGGTTATAACACCTGCTGGGCCTCTCTTCAAGACTGGGAAGAGGCATCCCAGACCCTGCAGAGAGATCTTAAGGACTTTGAGAACACCCTCATACAACTCAATCAGGTGAGCTTTCTGTACTCTGCACAGCACAGGTGCTGTAGGTATATTCATACAACTAGAGAGGTTAGTGAAATAATGACAAACTAGATATTTTAGAAAACGTCAACCTGCTACTGTAGAGCACCGAGGTCGGTGGCATCAGTCAATTAGCGATTGTCTGTTTCACATGTCTCCGTTGCACCGCCACTGAATTTTAAGCAGATCTCTACTAAAAGTATGCAGTTCAGTTCAGTCTGTGGTTCTGTGCTGCTCTGTGGTAAATGTATTTCCCAGTCCCTGCATTTAAAGCCTCTTGTTTTGTTGGTTTTCTACCTAATAAACTCTTGGAATGACCCGAACTCTCATGCTGACAACTTTTTCCTCCCTGCACTTGGATCTGGACCCAGTTCTTGTGCAACATTCATTCCTGTTATTGTCTCATAATAAGGTGAATTAATGCTGACTAGGTACTTATCTTTTTTTTTTTTTTTTTTACGTATAAATATATTAATCCCGCCCAGTAGAGAAGCATAAATCAATAAAAATGTTTTAACATTTTTATTGTCCAGTACAACATACTAAATGTCTTCACAAGTAGGCAAGCAGAGACATTGAACTTCTCTGTATTTTAATACGTTTTACTTGTTAATAAATTATCCTGTTGAGTTTGCTCCTTTCCCTGTTGTAACCCTCGGCGATGAGATAATGTTCAGCACTTGCAAAATTGCACCCATGTCAGGTGTGAAATACCCACTTGAAATCTGTCCAGGAAAACATGACCTTTCTACTTTGATAATTAAAAAGCCCGATGAGGCTCGGGAAGGGATGTTCTCAATCTGTCTGAACTCCTCGCTTCGTTCAGATCTGAGATCTCTTTTCCATGCTTTTCTCCCGTGGGCCGTATCCTGCTGTTTAAAGATGGGGGAGCAGCTTGTGTGTGAGCAGAACCCCAACGCCGACATGGTGAAGAAGCAGCTGGATCAGCTCCGAGATCACTGGCACGCCCTGAAGCAAGTGGCCACCAAGCAGGCCGTGCCGTTTGCGGGAGCCGCTAACCTACATCAGGCCAACAGAAAAGTGAACAAGGTGGAGGTCTGGATAAAGGAGAAGGTGACCCGCATACCCTGCTTGACAGCACGTGGCCTGTCCACCTGGGTTTATATGTGACACTTTTAATGTTCTCAGATGCACACGAAATACCTTATAAAAGTCATTCTGCATTGTGTTATTTGTGACCTGAAGGAAAATTGTGTTACTGCTTTTATCCCTGTAGACTCTCCCATTTGTAAATGTGCATATATAAATATATCTTAGTTGCAAACTTGGGGTGATAGCAAAGGGGAATATTGGACCTTTTACTTTTTACTTCTTTAGCACGCTTTGGAATCTGGATCTCTTACTTTTCGTTACTTTCCATCCTACGCCGAGGGTATTTCGAATCGCAACGGCACCGGTAAAAATGTACATTCCCAATTCATTCGGCTAGAGGCCTATAAGAACATCAGTTTTATTTTCATCAGCAGGAAGAGCAGAAAACCCTGGCAGAGACTTGCAGGGAAAATACTGACAAAATCCAGCTGACTAGAAGAATCCTGGATCTGGAACAGGTAAGTGGTATAAAATAAAGAAGGAACAGGAGAGGTTTCATCATCTCCCGAGTCCCAGCCGTTGTATTTGCTTCTTGTCATGTAAACTGAGTGACTGTAGCTCTGGTCCAGCAGTGGCCTCCATGTGTTCCTCACAAATTATTTTGATCTCTGAAAGGATTGAGCTTTTCAGTTTGTAAACTGGAAACAAGCCTGTATATATAAAGTTGGTATCAGTTTTTCCATTCGTCTTTACTTCATGACATCTAAGAGGTACTTTAAATCAAAATGTGTTAGAATATATTAATGTAATGAAAGATAAAATGGCGTTGCGCAGTTATAGTAGTAACATAGTAAAATACTAAAGTAATAATGGAGGCTTACAGTATTATTTTCTAGGCCAGGTAAGGGAAACGTGTTATTCATATTTTTCTCTCGGGATTAGGATGAAAAGAACGATCTGGCACCGAAATTGGAGAAATATTGGAGAACAGAGAGCAAGAACATCACTGCCAGCAGGAGAGATGTCAGTGAGATGTAAGCACCATGAATCCACCAGCAGGGAGGGGCAGGTAGCCTCCTGGTTAAGCGGCTGTGAAATTGTATGAGAGGCTTTGGAACTTGAGTCCCTTTAATGTAATACTGAGCATCTGTAGATTTCTGTGGATTAAAGTAGTACTAAGGAATGCCCTATGAGCCAGTGACAAGCCGATTTTGCAAGCACGGAAACAAAAAAATGTATTTTGGAAACTTCATTCAGTGCTGCAGTAAATTTAGCTTTTATTTTTTTCATCATGACACCCTGTCATGATCTCTTGGATTCATGATGGAGAAACTGATCATAAGAAGTGGGGGAATTCAAAATAAATACTGGATATAAGGCAGTGACGGTTCTTGCCGGCGGCGTCTTTGTTTCAGGTTTTTTGAGATCCAGTCTCGTCTGAAGGGTTACCATGAAAGTCTTCAGCTAGGCTTGGAAGTGTCCTCATTCTACCAGCTAGCAGACAACATCATTAATGCTATTACCAATAAGGTACTTCTTGTGAATTTTAAAGGTCGATCCTGTTGAAACAGGCCACGGTCGCCTTTAGGTTGTATCGTATCATTTTTCATTGCTACGTTTGTTGAGTCACCTTCTCTTACTCTTTGTTGTTGGTGGTCTGTCTCAGAGCAAAAGCATTTCTGTGACAAATGACCATGGGAGCAGTGGAGATAAAGAAATTAGAGACATAGCCAGTCAAATCACGGTGAGTGTCTTTATTTTCTGCGAAGGCTGTGTATAAGAGTCATTATCATCATATTACCTGTATCTGCCGAGTCACTGTTCAACAAAACTAAAATGGGTATGGCGTTAACAAAGAGAAAGAATATATAAGATGTATATATACACAGTTCTAGTCAAAAGTCAGGAGACACCTACTGAAACTCATCTGTAAAGAAATAAAATCATCACTGTGAAAATCAAAATAACGACCCAAGGTTATGCAGTATAATCTTGTCAAGGAAGGACATGGAGTGTCGTGACGAATGATTTGGGATGGTTTCGAATGAGTTGGATTGAAGAGTAAAAGCAAGGTAGCCAATTTGTACCCAGAACTTGAGGAAGCTCTTTCAGAACTGTTGGAGAGGCATTCTAGGTGGCTACATCTGGGAGCCGGTAGAAAGAATGCAGAGAGTTTAAAGAGTCTAAAATTGCAGTATTCGATATATATTACTTCAGTCACTGGAGACCTTTTATTGTAAATTGAATGCTAAAACAGAGACAAATGTATTAAAAGCTGGTGTGTCCGGGTTTTTGACTGGCATTCTCTGTATAAATACAGCTTATTTTTATTAATCTGATGCAAATGCTAATCAGCTGGAGTCAGCATGCATGTAAAAGGTTATCCAGCAGGATCCAAAATAATTACATCCAGGAAGGAAAACTGAGTTTTTTTACTCAGCAATGAAATGTTCCGCAAATATGTTATGCAGTTATTTTCAATCTTTAAAAATATAATTGTTGCAGTCTGATGAAGTTCTTTAATTTCACATTAATTTTCACCTCCCCCCACCCAGATGCTGGATCTGTTTGTTTCCCGCTTATCCAGCTTTCATCCCACCCTGGCAGCCAGGCTGACCCACAAGCAGGGCGAGGTGAAGGGCAGCTGGACCCTCCTCCAGAGCCTCCTCAGGTAGGGCGGCGTCTCACTGCATGTGGTCTCCCTGGAGCAGAGAAGCACCAGCAAACAGGACGGACCTCAGTGTCTGACACTTTAATCTGTACAAGTTACTTAGTACGGATTTATCAGGTCCACTTCCCTACTGGTTCTAATTATTTGGGCAGAATTAAAAAATACTTTTTCTGTTTTTCTATAATTTAATTACTGTAAATATTATAGAATTGTTACCTCTGTGAGATGAAACATTGTTGCTTATTATGTTGTTTCCATGTATTGTCTGTGTTGTTGAGATGACAAATAATAGTAACCTGGGGAGGTACGTATGCGCAAGACTCTGCCATCGTTTCTGCTTCTCCTTCCTCAAACACTCTGGTTTGAAGGACTGTGTGTCTGTTGTGAGGGATTTCCTTTTTTAAAAAGGACATATAGTTTTGGATGACATGGTGGTGCAGTGGTTAGCACTGTTGCCTCACATCTCTTGGACCAGGGTTCGAGTCTATGTTTGGGTTACATGTGTGTGGAGTTTGCATGTTCTCCCCATGTCATCGTGGGGTTTTCTCCAGGTACTCCAATTTCCCCCTGCAGTGTAAAGACATGCTGAGGTTAGAGTTACTAAATCGTGCGTGAGTGTGCCCTATGATGAGATGGCCCCCCATCTGGGGTTGTTCTCTGCCTTGTCCTTGTAGCTTCCGGGATGGGCTCTGGACAGCCCTGCAACCCAGAAGGATAAGTGGTTTGGAAAATGGATGGATGGATACCTTGCTATACAGAATGGATCGATTTAAGATTTTTGTCCTTGATACACGGCAAGATGCAAGAAGCATGTCAACTACGGATCTTAAACCAATTTGTTTAATTCTATTCAGATTTATTCACAAAACGGCATTAAAAAGGCAGCTATATGTAATAGTAACACATCTATTATGGAGGTATGAAGATTTGCAGTGTTTCATGGTAAATGGATATTAGTAGTTTGAACGAGTTTTATATCCCCTTTATGAACTTTAATTCATGAAGAGAAAATTTAATTCTAGAGGGAAATATCCAGAAAGTCTGCGCAAACAACCAAAGAAGTTTAGGAAGAATTAGATTCAGAGAGAATAATCACCCCCCCCTGCAGTCTGGCTTGGCTTTTTCATCGCAGCACCATTTCTCTGGTTTATGACATTCTAATGGGAGATCAGAAAGCTTGTTTTGGAGGCCAGATGTGATTCTGTCTGCTGGTCCCAAGCCAAAGGCCGTACTAATATGGTCTGAAGGCTCCACACAAACCTCTGCATAGAGATGTGGTCTTTTATTGTACACAAAGAATCTGTCAAACTGGGCACTGTTTCCACTCACCGCACCACTTTTTATACATTCGCCCCTTTTGCTTTCTTTCACATGTTAACACATTTGAGAAAGGTGTCACTGAAGAGTAATCAAGATTATGTTAATCACCACTGTACATTCCAGTGTTACCATTACTGATGACTGTTACACTATAAAAAACTTATTCTCAATATTAAGTCGTCACATAGTGTAACGTAATTATGGGCAGGCACATAAACAGGTAGTAAAAGTATGGATTAGAACCCCACCCCACCCCGAAGGCTGGAGACCTGTTGGTAGGGTTGCTGGATTCCCCATGACATTGATTTCTAGCTACAGCTATGATGTGGGTGGCACGGTGACTCAGTGGGTAGCCTCCAGGTTTGGGGAGGAGTTGGCATGATCTTCCCGTGTCGTGTGAATTTCCTCCGAGCGCTCCGGTTTCTTCCTAAAGTCGAAAGATATGCAATTAAGCTAATTGTGGTCTCAAAATTGCCATCATTTTGTGTGCGTGTTCCCTGCGGGGGACTGGCATCCCACCCAGGATAAACCCCAGCCATCTCTGTGCTGCCTGGAACCGACTGCAGATCCCCCTGTGACCCTATCCAGGATAAGGGGTTAGAAAATGGATGGATGGATGGATAATGTAATTGTTATTGTAGTTTGGTGCTCAGAAACCTGTTTTTTTCTCTGTATTTAATCTGATTGTGATTGTCTTCAGTTGAGTATTTAGAATAGTGTGGTTATAGGCTTTTATAAATGGTGTCTATTCCATCGCATCCAAACATTTATTCAGTGCATGTTTGCTGGAGGTTCTGAAGCCTGTCCCAGACAGCACAGAGCACAGCGGAGCACTCTGGATAGGGCATCCAAGGAGCTAAATATCCTCAAAGCCTCCCATTCCACTTTCTTTGTACACACGTGACGTATGTGATGTTCAGATCAATCATTACTCTACTTGTTACTGCAGGAGTTATGTGTTACTCACTGGTAATGTTCTCTCAAGCAGGAAGAAGGTTTCAGATTCTCCCTCCAACACGCCTGCTCTAACCAGAGAAGATGCTGGTCCACTGAGCATGTCCAGCGAGCCTCAGGGTGGCATGGAGAATGAGGCCCTCAGGATCTTGGGAAAGGAAGACAAGGAAGAGCAGAACCGACTTAAAGGACATGTGGTGAGGGGCTGCTCACTGCTAAGGGGCATCAGCTGCTGTGTTTTACAGCATCAGGGTCACCGGTTTCATTTAGCACCGGCGTAAATATGAAATATTGTTTATTACAGGGAAGTGCAGTAATGTTTAAGTACTTTTCATATTAGCCTTTATTTTTAGTCAACTGATTAAATGAGGTACATACTAATTAATAAATGCAGGTAACCAGGGCTGGCAACAGGCGAGCCATTTGACCTGTGTTTCCCAATTCAGTTCTCGGGGACCCACAGACAGTACATAATTTTGTGGCAGGGAGCTTGGAGGGAGCGAAAATGTGGACAGTCTGGCAGGGAGCTCGGAGGGAGCAAAAACGTGGACTGACTGTGGGTCCCTGAGGACCGGATTGGGAAACACTGATTTAGGCAAAGTATGAGTTTAGAAAACTGAACACTAGCCTGCTGGCTAGTAAAATAATTTCATGTCAGACTACATTCTTCACTGAACTTGCCCGAGTGACTAGTAGCAAAAATTAACCACCCCTGCAGGGAGCACAGTCTGCTCTAGGGAGACAACCCAACTGGGGGGGGTTCAAATGAATGGCCCCAAACGGCAGAGACGATAAACGGAGAGCTATCGCTCTACCTCCCGCAGTCGCTGAATGTGAAGCCACTAATTTGCAATATCTTCTTCTATTTGATGATGATGATGATGATATTTAAGGAATGTGTAGCTAAAGGTGGCATTTATATGGGCTTGAAATTCCATGTTTCCATTGAAACAGCGTGGTGTGATTGTGCACTATGCAAAAATAGTATGCCAGAACAAATACCCTTTACCTTTACATTCAGAATGTAATAGTTTTAATTCTCCTGTGTCTTTAAATGGCAGCATGGTTAGTATGACATTTGGAAGTAATAATAATAAGAAGAAGAATCGGTCTGGCTTTTTAATATATTACAATCTGTAAAGGGCATTTGTGTCACTGGTAATTGAAAGCTCTGTATTGAATTTGAATGGTAGGTTTCCTGGATACATGGACATTTCCCAGATTTGATGAGTAGTGTTTCTGTTTTTATGATGGCTAAGTTTCCTCAGTTGAATACCTTAGTGTCAGACATGTGCCAGAAAAAGAGAGGAAATGGTCTCTATTAGTTGTTAATACAAACAGGAAGCCTCCGAGTGGAGTGAAGAAGCCTGTAAGAATGCACTCAGAGAGGGTGGGATGGGACCAGCGACCGCAGCATCATGCATAAGGCTGCAGACCTAAACGAAGAACTTTCTGCAGAGAAATTGTCGAGTTCCTACAATATGGAGAACTTAGTTGAAGGTGTTTGTTGAGTAAATAGTTGTCTGGTCATGTCCTCAACTAATTGGCAGTCTGTAGAGGCCGTCTGGTTTGAACAGCATCGACCTGCTACTCAGAGCAGCATGGGCACAGCTGTCATTAAAATAATTACTGATTATCCCCACCTTAGGTTGGATATTTAAATCCTGTGCCCCCCCCCCCTCCTTTGTCTGAGTATTATGCCTGTTCAGCAGATGCTTTTGTCCAAAGCAACTAGGGGTTAAGGACCTCACTCAAGAGCCCAATGATGAAATCACTCTGCCAGCCACAAGTTTTGAACTGGGAATCTTCCGATCACAGGCCCAGTGTTCTAACCTTCTGCGCCTCAGCTGCTAACCCAAACTGTAATTCTGACCGCTTTCCCCTCCTTGCACTTGAGTCTGGACCCAGTGACCATGCAGCATAACCATTATGAGTGAGGGAAACCAGAGAGGGACCCTTGGTCTCTTAGGGTTCCATCACTGTTTTGTTATATTGCTGGCTATTACAAACTGCACTAATGAGCATGTTCTTATTTGTCATAATAGTTTTCTACAATCAGATTTACTCTCACCATGTTTCTTTAAGCTATGACCAGTGATCCTATTGGTGACCCATTTTCCTAATTACATATTTTATAACATGATCAAATTTCTATCAGTCTTTCCGATTCTTTAATAATCTGTAACAATACGAGTGCTAAATGATTTACAGTAGAAACAACAGGGAATGTACGAGTTTAATAGTTCTAGCCATTGTTGCGTGATTTAAGACTCCCCATGCGCTGAGTCTCCCTGATTACCGAAGGTGTCACAAGAAGCACAGCTGCGTTTCAGGTATTGCTCTCTCCTTATTGGCCACTTTCACGGCCCACAGCAAGCATCCCGTAACAATGGCCACTTGTCTAGCGCTCCTTGGCAGCAGCTGACTGTGGGTGCTGCAGTTATTTATGTTGTATCTGTGGGAGTCCTTGTTATTGGACTTTATGGAGAGTTTTATACAAGGCCGAACAAAAGCCTGGAGTCAGAGACACCTCTCGGTGCCAGCTACAGCCTCCAGTCAACTAGCAAAACAAATTTGTCTCGGTTTCACAATGCTTAACCTCCCTCTGGGGAGCTCAGACGAGACTACAATGCATCGATTCGCTGGAGGTGTCGGGCCCAGCTGCGCGAAACATGCAGATAACAGAAAAGCATGACAGGACGCCCTGCCCAGGTTCAGGCCCGATTCAGTTACAGGTGTGGGAGGTTGTTTTCTGCCGGTGGCGGGCTGCCAGAGTGGCAGCCGGCCGGCTTAACGCTGGTGGCGACGGTGAGGCCTGATACCCATCCGTTGTTTCCCGCTAACAGCCTCCAGATGCGCGAGCTGCGCACCAGCTGGATATGCTGACGCTGATCACTCATGGCCGCCAACATCCCGCAACACGATGCTGGGAATCGTGGAATGAGGCCGCTAGTGAGTGAAGGAAGTGTTGACTTTCAGAGAGTCTGTTTTTTTTCCCCTGGTGATATTATATTTTTACTTACCAAACACAATAAATGAGTATTGTTCTAACGATGAAAGTCATACTAAGATGTACGTGAATAGCAAGTCTAAGTAAGAATAATCACAAGCTGGAAATTGTGCTGAAAATGTATAGCCCTCGTTGAAATGTTTGTTTACTGTTCCACTGTGGAACACTCAGAATGCATATCTTCATCATCTTCTTTTAAAGGTATAACTAGCCAGATAACCAGTATCGCGTTGGCTCTTCTGGCTATAGTGTGTTTCTCTGATACTGCATAAGAGATAGAGTTGGACATCTTTGCAGTCCTGGATTTCTTAT
The DNA here is from genome assembly GCA_026776945.1 of Isichthys henryi. NCBI lineage: Eukaryota > Metazoa > Chordata > Actinopteri > Osteoglossiformes > Mormyridae > Isichthys > Isichthys henryi. The sequence continues at coordinate 13,736,245 of JAODJX010000043.1, forward strand.
CCTTTGAATGACAATGACACGCAGCCGCAGCACGTTCCAGAGTCTATAGCGTGAAGTTCTTACGTAGGTCCTTTTCCTTGCTATTGGCTGGGGGAGGCCAGTTTTGGATGGTTTGGGAGAATTTGTTTCAGACCAAACTAAAGTCATGGGTGTCTGTTTAGTTTTTCATATGGCCTGCAGTAACATGGTCCTGATTCCCCTCACCCTCGGAGTGGAGGTTCTAGACCATTGCAGCTAAGGGGTCCAAACAGGGGCCAGTTTGCCTGTTGGAGGCACCATATGTATTTCACCTTACTGTGCTCAAAATAGTAATTACACTAGATTGCCAGCATTAAGAAGCAAAAGACCATTTTAAAAACCAATAAGATGTTTGTTAATGCAATGTTTTGCAGTTACATTTTACAATCTTTACAAATATGTAACCCACCCTCCATTATTTCTGCTTAAGACTGTCATGCCTTCATGAGCTTGATTATTTGATTATATATTTTTTCTGTCATTTACCTTTGCTTTGCCAGCTGAAGTGACTTGACCACCCTGCGCACTGCATCCATCAAGGAATTGTACTTACATTTATGTTTCGCCTGTTCCCAGCGCACAAAACTTCAGCCCACATATATAAATGTTAATAATAATAATAAGAAGAATGCATGTATTCCAGACCCAAGTAGCATATGCATTTAACGGGGCCACAGGGAGGGCCATGCACGTTGTCATGAGAGCACTGAGCACTGCC
>JAODJX010000043.1:13749873-13781825 GCA_026776945.1 Isichthys henryi
CCATTGCTTCTGGGATAGGCTCCGGACCCCCCGCGACCCAGTAGGATAAGCGGTTTGGAAAATGGATGGATGGATGGGTTCATGAGTCCAGTGTGCAAATGCAATTTGTAGTGAAGTGTTTCCGTAAGTGTTAAGATTCTCTAGGATTTTCTTTGAATCATTAAAGAGCCATACAAGGTAATTCGGAAAGAACGTGAGAAGTCGGCCGTCTGCTCCATTTTAACGTAATAAAATTATCTTTAAGCACAAAAATGTTTTTGAAATGGTTTCATGTGGCGCATTTTGTGTATTCTGGTTGGAGGATGGAAGTCATCTTGCCTAATTCAAATAGAATGTTGTTTCTTTGTGTGGGAAAGGACAGAATCAGTGTTTTTATTTTCATGGTGCTAAAAAACCATCAGTCAGATTTGAATGTGTGATGCTCCTATTTTGCATCAACAATTCAGACAAATGACTCAAATTGCTGAGAAACGACCTAATTCGGTTAAGTGGGTTCTCACACAAACACGAATAATCTGTTGTTTGTTGTTGTGCGCTGGAGGGACTCAAGGAAAAAAGTGCGCTTCGCAGTCCATATGGAGTGTGAATATGCGAACAGGCTGAATTGCTCGAATTACCGACTCGGCGCCTACAGAGCTTGGATGTTGATTTGTTCTTGCAGGCCGTTTTATGTTCTGCACAATTGTTTTGGTTCTACATTTGTAGAGCAACTATGGTTAGTGTTGACAACAGTGATGTGTTGCTTTTATGTGCACAACTTTCTGGATCACTATTTCATAGCAAGGAAACAATGCATTTAAAATGATTTCTATCTGCTTTAACTGAGAGTAGACAACACACTATTTTCTGCAGAATAGGCTGACTGAAATTGTTCAGAACAGCAGGTCAAGACCTGGGTTTTAAACCATAGCTCTAGTTGTCTTGAACAGTGTTTCCCAATTTGCTTCTCGGGGACCCCCGCGGCCCACATTATTGCTCCCTCCCAGCTCCAGGTAGGAGCAAAAATGTGGACTGTCTGATGGTCTCCGAGGACCGGGCTGGAAAGTGCAGTGGAAACTGACAGGGCCGTTGTTTTGATTGTCCCGTACCTGCCTGATGCCATTACTTATGTCCCGTACCTGCTTGATGCCATTACTTATGTCCCATACCTGCCTGATGCCATCACTTATGTCCCGTACCTGCCTGATGCCTTTACTTATGTCCCATACCTGCCTGATGCCATCACTTATGTCCCGTACCTGCCTGATGCCTTTACTTATGTCCCGTACCTGCCTGATGCCTTTACTTATGTCCCGTACCTGCCTGATGCCTTTACTTATGTCCTGTACCTGCCCTACAACAACTGGCATGTATTAACCTCCATGTTTTCCTGGATTGTCCTGTATGGTATGACCTCCTGCTTGAGTTCCCATGAAGTTCACTTTGAACTGCTTCCCAGCAGGACAGAGGATAGACGCAATGTGGCTATTAGCTGAGGAATGTGCAGCAAGACATTCAGAGGGCCCCACATCACTGAATATGATTTATGAATGTGGCAGCGTAGGATTAGTCAAGCAAGTCATAGGTCAAACCATTGCAGCTGTGTACGAGCACTTTTTACACCATGTGATATTGATCAAGTCCTGAGGAGAGCTTGAGTGTAGTAATACATGGCCTTGAGTGTGGTATGAGGGTTTATTGCTGATTCATAACAAAGCAGAAGTAACGCTTTGTTTGCATGTGTACTAAATAATTGATTATAGTTTGTTTACTCGTAGCAGCGCCCAAGCTCTCAACTCGCTATCATGTGTGACGTCATTAGTAGTAACTAGTAACTTTATTTGTTGTAACAAGTATATAATTTACATCCTGCAGTCCATTTCCCAAGGAACAGAGGAAATTACATTAGTTTAGTTCATTTATCTTGTTAATGAGGCTGGCTGTTGGACTCAGGTCATTTTTGAGTTATGCAGGTACCTTCTACATTTGATGCATGTATTACAGATCATAGACTACATGATGTCTTATCTTCTCACTAGGTGAGTGCCTATTTGCATGTCAAGGAGAAGCAAGCTTCAGATCTTCTGCTTATGACTGGCCCTCCGACCCACATCGTTAGCAAAGCCCAGGTATCCATCTGTCCTTCTACCACCGCCTGCTCTTCCCAGGAAGTAAGCATCACACCCTTCCAAGATACAACTAGGTGTGTTTCCAGCTCTACCTTCAGCACGTTGAAGAGCAAGAATGAGAAGAGGAAAAAGAGATCACACAGACACACCATCCAGAGTATGATGGGAGTGGATCCGGAAGACCTGGATCTAGTTCACAGTTGCCCCCTCTATAGCAGCCATACCTGGCCACTTGATACAAGGACAAAGAAAATACCAAAAGCTAAGCTTGCTAACACAGATTGTTTGCCCTATCTTAAAAACCCAGTCGCAAAGGACATTGTTACAAAGCAAAAAGGGGATTGTTTTGGATCAAATGGAAAAATCCCCAGCGAGTGTGACAAGAATCAATACAAGTATCTCCCTCTTGGCTCAACTTTGACCTTTGACCTTCCAAAGGACTTGGGCCACATTCCCAGCATACCAGCTGTCATCACCGTAGACCTGCCAGAGACTAATGGCAAGAACATCTTCAGTAGCAACGTGGGCCCGAATTTCAATACAGACAGACACAAAGGATTAAGCACTTCCGAAGTGACACACTCACCATCAGAGCACAAAATAGAGAAATCCAGATCTGACAAAATCACCGAACAAATGCAAATGCCCTGCAAAAAAGACTCGTGTCAAGGTCCTGAGTCACAACATTGTGATTTGAACCTAGCTTCAGGTCTGCCCCCATGTGAACCCCTACCTGAAAAAGAACACGGAACCCAGGACCATCTCTGCTGCACTTCACAGAGTGACACATCAGACGAAGTCAGTCGTCTCTCAGGCTTTCATAGTCCGTTTGAGGAAGCAAACCATAATAAGCACAGATCGTTGCCCTTAGGACTCTCTAGTACAAAGTTAAACAATAACAGTCGTAGCGCCCATGTGCAAAATCTGCATAACCAGTGTAACAACAAAGCTCGTGGGCACACGTCAAACTTATTCAAAGTCAATCACGTATGTCCAAGTGTTCACACCAAAATCCGGGACTTGAACGGACATATATACCATTCTCCTGCTATGTGGCTAAGAGGTCAGGTGAGCTGCTCAGCCGCTAGCTTAACTGCTAGCTCACCTGCTTCAATGTCGCTCAAGACGTCTACCGCCAAGAAGGAGGATTCAGCTGACTTTGGCCAACACGTGAAGTTCACTGCTGGGAAAGTCGTAGGTGGTCCTGTTCCAACGGAAACCGGAGAGGTGGTGGGGTCACTGGAGAAGGAAGTCACTACTGTTCGTAAAAAAGACAATTGCAATTCCTCTGAATCGGGAAATGGTGTTGTGCTGGGCGCCATTCATCCAGATCACGGACAGTTCGAAGAGGAAGAGGCGGAGCTAAAGGACATCTGGAACCGAATCAATGGCTACAAAACCTGCCAGGGTGTCCATGAGAAGCTGGTCCCCGGTCCTACCACACAGTCAAGAAAGCTCTCCCCCCCAGACCAGGACAAGCTCTGCAGGAAACCGGTTAATGTGTCTACACACAACCTCCTGGTGGCAGAGTTTAAGCTGCCAGCTTCTATACAGAACCGTCTGGGCTGCAACAAAGAGCAGAACCCAGGGCAGGAAAACCTCATGCAGAGAGAAAAGGCATCGTGGCAAAGTCCTCCCTTAATACAGCAGCAGGGACAACACACAACTCTGACAAACCAGACAGCTCTCAGTCTAGGAACATCTCCCAGCACAGACTGCCATAATACATCATGGAAGGCGGAAGAAGCCATAGGAGAAGATAAAGTCAAAAACAATAGCTACTCTTCAATGGTAAGGTTTTCCAGTCACTTATGAATGCATAGGTTTCAGCAGTTCAACTATCTGTATTTGTAATATCTGAATATATGTTTTTATCTCATGTCATGTGTACGTAGAACACTGATCATCATCCATAAAAATTCCGTTAAAATATGTGGTGAGAATAAATAAATAAGTTCTCAACAGGACCAACCAGTGAGCCTGCTGTTCATTCACATCTGTTCAGAGGACTGGACTTCCTCTTGTTGAAATAATATCATGCCAAAGCAGTACATTCACTCACCAGTAGAGGGCATTCTTGGTATATGATCTGAATACAAATATTTCAAAAGTTTATTTTCATTGTAAGACCATAAAGTCTTGCACAAAGAGAGGCTGTGTTTCAGGAATACTGTATCATTTCTTGGAGAGGAAGAAAGTTCTCCATATACCTAGAATTCCAATAATAAACAAAGATACTTTTAGTACATTTAAGGTCTGGTAATAATCCCACACTTTATTGCAAAAGGGTAAAAACCCAGATTGCTATTTCCACAATATTTTATGTTATATTTTAATATAATATATTTTAAGTTATAAAAATGCAATTTCCTTGACTTTTTTCTCTGCTGGTTTTAATTTGTAACTTGATGATAATTTATATTGTAATTGCCAAGATAGTTTTACATAACTATATTTACTGATTATCTATCTATGTATCTATCTTTATCTTTGTATCTCTATCTATATTGAATATTGAGCTCAGGGTGTGTCATTTGGAGTGTTGCCTCAATACTATTGGTACCACACTGAGGTCTTGTGTAATAATGTCTCCTACATGTATGCAATGAAAAGTAACATTTACGATTGTTGTGTCGTCACCTAAACTCAGTCTGACTCAGTGTTTGTGGATTCTTGCATTTGTACCTTCTCCAGAATGAGGAGGTCCATTCAATGGATGGGGTTTTGGAAATGATGCGTCACTCAGAGACTGCAGGAAAGGTGGGGAATAGCTGTGATGTTGGGATGGTTGTCATAATCCTGATGTTTGCTTTGACACTGTTAAGGTTTCATATTCAAAAGCCTTATTATTTCCAGTGCCTGTTTCCATCTGTTACACCCCAAACACTTTAAATGGAAATGGCATTCATGTAGCAGGAGGAATATGGCAATATGCTAAGCAGCGACGAGGACAGACTGGCTTGGATTAATCCGCTTTCCCTTCCTAGTCATGAACCCAGACACTAACTAATATAACAGTGTAGAATCCTAGGATCAGTTTCTCAAAAAAATCAGATCAGTTAGCAATCGAATTATAAAAGGGAAATGAATTTCATGTTTAGAAATATTAGCTTCTCTCTTGATTTCTGGACTTTGATTATTCAGATATCTATAGAAAGGAAAATATGAATATAAAAATCAAAATAGTGTATGTTGCCATAAGTATTTAAGACATAATAATATTGCTTTTACATTATTTAGTAAAACCTGTGACCCGGAGCAAGATAAGCTCTAAAGCTTTTGCAAAGAAGACAATTTATAAAAGTCCAAGGCAGAGCACTTCTCTGTAAGGCCAACACAGCTGGACTGTGTGATAACACAGTGTTTACGCAGAGCTCCTCTTCAAAAATGATGCATTTGAAAGCAACTCTCTGACCCTCTTGGTAGAGAGAAGGGCTCAGTGTTTTACCCGCGTTCATGATGTTTAATGGAAAACATGGTCATAGAAAAGCAGACCATCAGGGCAGATCCCGGCCCAGCAAAACAGTGCAGTACAGTTTGCCTTCTCTGCTGCACGTCTCTGATATGGTTTCGTACTTGAAGGCCACCTGGACCACGTTCCACGCCCTGCTGCTGAACAGGTCGCTGTGTTTTTACCGGCACAAAAAGGACATTCCGGAGGTAACCAAGACTACCGCTGTGTTGTGTTCGCTATTGTTGCCGCTTGGCAAATTGTTCCATCGAAAATCTGGTCACAGTAGGCTTCTGGTTTTAACCACTTGCTAACTGGCCAGTAAAGCAGACCCATACTGGGATCATTACTTTTAATTACTTTTAATTGAAATCTTGGCCTGCCGACAGGAATGTAACCTCTCACAGCTGAAGTTTTTGGTGCATTTCATATTCTTTGCTGAATGATTTTGCAACTTCGGCTAGTACTTGAGAAATAAATAGCAAAAACAATATATCGAGTTAAATTTTATGCGAGATATATTGTTTTTTATTTCAGATTTGGCTAATTCCTTTGTATTCAGGACTAGCTAAGTCAATAAATATTTCTTGTGTAGACATTTTGTTACTGCAGAATTCTTGGTAACACTTTACTTGTGGGGGAATAAGTAACTTAGTAACTCAGTTACTACTCAAGTACAAACCATGAACAAATATACTAAATGCATGAAATACATGAAGCATTATGACTGATTAATGATGAATAAACATGGTATCAGTATGTAACTATCACTTATTTGCTGGTTAATTAATACATTAAGTAAGAGTCTATTACTACATTATCTGTGCTCCATAAAGTAAAGTATTACCAAATACTCATATGCAATACTATTACATGTACAGTAACAGATGTCCATCTGTAGTTCAGATGTTTCATTGACACATCCCTGCTCTACATTCAGAGCTCAGCACCTGAGCTGACCATTGACCTCACCGATGCTGAGTGCAGCACTTGCCCGGAGTGTACAGGGAGAGCAAACTCTTTCAGTCTGAGGTGAGCATAAAAACATCTCATAAAAGACTCATCTTTTAATCATGCATAGTTATAATAAATACAGGATGTATCCACTTAAATGCAGACTGCTTTGAATCTTTTTTATTGAATAATATGGCCGTATACGTTTCCCTGGATATTAATCTCCGTCCGTGGTATCTACAGTGAAGATCTTGTCTTTAATGCCTTAGCATGGTATTATGTGTAAATGTTTCTCCTTCTTTGTGTGTGTAGGCTGGGAAATGGCCCCAAGTACCTCCTCAGTGCCTCTTCGCCATTTTTGATGATGAAATGGATGCTGAAGATCCAGGCTAATGCCGTCGAAGGTGCTGAGTTTATACAGTCCCACTGTCTTGCGGGATTCATTCTGTCCTAATGTGCATTATGTGCATTTGTATTGCAGCTGCTCCTATGCATTTCAGGTTCTGTTCACCATCTTGATCATTTTCCTTCGAAGTTGCTGCATGTGTTTGCAGATGTGTGCATGTTTTGATGTTTGTGTGCATGCATGTGTGTAACGTTACCAGGTCGGAAGAAAACTCAGAATTCCCTTTCATCATTTGCGAAGGACCTCTCCCTCTCCACGTAAGAAATGCTGCCTCACACACTCCGCTTTGCAGAGGATACACACACGCAAACACACACATAAACAAAACCTTTCCCTCGTATGACGTAGCTCTCAATCTTTACTGATCTTTTTTTGTTTGCAAATATTCTACCCAAGCACATTGATTATTTACTAAAAGAGAAACTAGCTGTGATATCAAAGTGATTAGTGTGCACTATTTTTAATTATGCTTTCATAAATTATTATGCATTAAACGCAGAGTGGCCTTATATTTAATCAGTCGTTGATCTATTCTTTTTTGTTTAATCTTTCAGTGAATTAACCTAGGTGATGCTTTTAAATTATGTGAAGAAAGAAATTATGTGTATCTAATAAGCAACATAAAATACTTATGTTTTTATTATTTAGTTGTAAGTAATATCCACCTCACCTGCATTATAGCTACAATAATTCTTGTACTTTATAATATGTCCACTAGAGGGGAGAAGCACTGCATTTTTTTGATGCTGCAAGGAAGACTTCTATTATGGCATCAATTCAAAAGGATAAAGCAATACTAGTGGAGACAATAGCACTAAGGGCAGTTTCAGTATCGGTATATAAAGATGATTTAAAGCCTTTTGCAAATCTTTCTGTTGGCCCACAATAACTCAGCCACCTGTTTCCCAGGGAACCCACCCCAATCAACCAAACCACGTGCCACTGCATCCCGGGGACTGACGGCATTTCCTCTTCCACTAAACACAATGGAACATGCCATGCTAGCGCCGGCGAGTTTGGTGTCATGGCAAGCGAGAAGCCTCTGAACCCACAGTGGGATTGTAGGGAGATGAAGACCACGGCCTCACATTCAGACCCAGCAAGCACTGGTGAGTGATGTCGTCAGCATTAATGGTTTTTCATGCCTTATTTGAAGCGGTCAAGATTTTCCAGCCTGATTTCTGCAGCAGGTAGTTTGAAGTTTCAAGCCTTGTGGTACAATTAATGTAATAAAATGCACTGGTATCTTTGTGCTTTGGAAAAATACAGAATAATTCAGCTACTGACATGTGCAGTTCCTTTTCTGGCCAGCAGGTGAATCTGGTAGCTGTGGTCACCATCTTCGTTAAGCTGTGGCACTGTTCGTTGGAGGACGTCCACTTCCTCACTCTAATGCCAATTTTATGCGTCTCCTTCTTCAGACCAGTGCCATTCCTTGACCGGGGATTCGAACCCTGAGCCGGCTCACTCCTACCTCTCTTCCAGCCGAGGCAGCCCCGTCAGGTCGTGCTCCTCACACTGCTTTACCTCAGGTATCCCTCTGAGACAGTCTCTGCCTCCCCGTCATACACAATGACCACTCCTTTCCTAGGAGCCTTTCTCACGATGCTGCTTTTATTTGCCATCTGCACAAGTACAGGTACACTGGAATGTTCCTTTATCGCCTTCTTCTCTCCTTTGAGACATACCCGTACATATTTTGATTTACGGATTAAGGGTCTTGTTCAAGGGCCTGACACATGTGTGACTATTCTGCCGAGGACAGGATTGAAACCGATGACCTTCCAGTCACAAGCACCGAGGCTTAACCCACCCCCCAACCCCTGTGCACATCCCCTTCAGCCCGCTGTAGCCCACTTGTGTACAGTTTACCGCAGCATAAGCACCTCACACACAGCAGGCTTCTACTCTACATTACCCATTATCCCCCATCAAGGCCGCGACTGTCTTCAGGGCTTCCCCTGGGAGGCCCCCTGCGGTGCCTCCTCCTTGCCACTCGCTGTGATGAGAGTCTGATATATCCAGCTGGGAGATATTCAGCAAAAAGCCCTATAAAACATTACTGTTATTATCCTGACACTTGCGCTTTTTCTAATGAGGAGACAGGTTGTTAATGGAATCTCACGTCGTCGGGAGTCGCTATTAAAGCAACACTCCAGACATGACGTACAGGAAAATTGTTCTCCAAAAAGCAGCCATTTATTTTTAATAACTGGTGGATGCTGCATTGCTACCAGAACTTAGTGATGAATTAGGGGGAACGATATGGTTTAATATAGATGAAATGCATCCCTTCGGTCGTGCGGTGGGTTTTACGACAGAATTCCTCTGGGACCGTTTGCAGAGCGCCTTAACATTGCACGCTGAAGCATCGCCCTGCTATTTAGCAGTCTGACGCACACCCATTGTTGGATTATACCTGCAGAATAGTGTGTGTTGGATAAAGGGATACGATTGTATCTTCCATGTTTGTATCAGATCCCTTTACTATTAAACCGTGGCTTATAGATTAATTATACTATATTCATGCAGTAGCCGTGGCGACAGGGGTGGGCCTGGGTGGTTCTGGGCTCCACCAAGATGGAACTCAGCCCCCACCTCCAATTCAACATTCACCACGAGCGATTCAGCACGATGAAATGATGGTGTCTGACAGGAATTTGTGTGCGTGGTTAAATCAGTCACAGGAAATGTGTTATTGAGATGGAAATTTTCTTCCTCTTTGTTCATTTGGTCTTAGTAATGTCTCAGCCATGGATCATTTACAAACTGATAAAATAATATGCAGTGCAGTCTGTAGTGTGACCAAAGGAATTGTTACGGGACTAGATCACCTGATTTTCTGCTTGCACTATTTTTTCTGGTTCCACTGTTGGTTTGCTGTGTCACGAATGTGTGGTGCAATCACAGCCAATCAGAGCGCTCTGCTTCTTTCAGCCACCTATCAGAAGATCACACCTGTTGCCCCTCCCTGTGGGCCGTCTGTGGGCAGTTCCAGCTACTCTGTGACTTTGCTCATTGGAGAGCAGCCCCCAGAGGCCGCTGGCCCGGGGGCCCAGTCGCTATGCCCCGCTGGCCCGTGGCAGGAGCCCTCCCTGGATGCACCTCTCGCCAGGAGCAGCATGAGTCTTCCAGGGCAACAGGATGTACCTGCTGTCACGTTTTTTTCTGCAAAGTAGTGATAATGTTGGTGTGAATTTACCTCATTGGGGACGGCAGTGTTGTCTCAAAGGCTGGCTTGTGTGCCTTGGTGCAGAGCATATTGCAGTAGACCTATACTTTTTCACAAAACCCAGTGTGGGACCAGTGCCGGCATTTGACAGTACCTTGGGGGCTATTGCAGCATACTCATTCGAATCATCAAATGGAAGAATCCATCATTAAAAGGGGCCATTATGTGCGTGAGCTGTGCAACGTATGGCCAAAAGTATGGACACCAGTGTGTCTAACATTTCATTCCGGAACCAAGGCTATTAATATCAGTTTGTCTCCCCATGGTTGCTATAATAGCTTCTATTCTTCTGGGAAGACTTTCCATTGGATGTTGGAACATTGCTGGTGGGATCTGCTGCCATTCAGATTGACTATTGATGTTGGGTGATCGGCACCCTTTCTGGTAGCTTGTCTGCCCATAATACTTAGTGACTGAACGTGCTCCCAGACGTTTGGACCTTCTCAGTCACCTCACTTGTGGTTGACCAGGACAGCTCTAGCAGGGCAGAAATGTGGCAAAGTGATTTGTTGGAAAGAGCGTCATAGTGCCAAGTGGAACATCACTAACATCTTTTATCCAACCATCCATTCTGCTGCAGATGTATATTACAGGATGTTGCATGATTGTGTGCTTAATTCTACTTCTGTGTCAGCAATGGGTTTGGCTTAATTATGCAATTCCTCTAATTAATAGGGGTGTCCACATACTTTTAGCCATAATGTGCATGCACCAAAAGATGTTCACCATTTTCTGATCATATTTAATATTTGTCAAAGATTCACCAAATACTCTTTGTTATTGCATTTCCTCTGCTACGTTTGAAGATGGTGGTAAAGAAACCAATTTATTAGGTAATATGTGTTGGTGTGGTGTGTGGTGATAATCTTAGATTCTGTCATAGATAAAGGTTACTATAGAAGTTGGGTTGTCTGGTCAGCAACCAGAAATACACTTTGGATGTAATTGCCTTAACTTTGCCTTTTGTGTATTTAACTGAAATTCATATTCTAACAGGTTTAAATTTACACAGGTTTGGGTACTTATGTTATAGCAGTTGGAAACTACTTGCCTTGATCGGGAACCTAAAAATTTCATGAAATAAAAAGTGAACTTTATTTACTGCACCAAGCATGTCATTCCTTTGTTTTGTGATCTTCCTCCACATACCCTGACTTCTTCCTGCAGCCCAAAAAGATGCTTTCAGGCTAACTGGTTTCTCTAAATCTGCCCATAGCGTTGGATTGTGTGTGCGTCCATGTTCCCTGTGATGGACTGGCATCCCTTCCAGGGTGTAGCCCAGCGTGCTTCCCTGTACAGAGTGGGATAGAACTCCAGGCCTTCTCTTCACCCTGGATGGATGGATGGATTCATTCATTCATTCATTATCATTACAGTCAGCCCTCATGCATTCATGCTTCGTGATTCGCGAATTCACAGATCTGCAAAAATTTCATTCTACTGTTTTATGAAGTATTTTTAATGTTTGTATGTATTTTTCTTCTCTCTTTTTTGTGGTTAGCGCACACATAGTATTTTTACAACTTATTTCTTTATGTCTTTACATACATTTTTAATTGACTGAATACCTGTACCCTGTACGTACAGTACGTTTCCTTTACGTATTTTATTGAATTGTACCTTGGTATATGACTTCTGTCAATAAGTTTACAGTCCTGCTCCTTTACTAATTTTACCTAACTTTGAATGCATAAGAAAAGGGCAGCCAATGCCGTGTTCTATGAATTAGTAAGGGTAACATTAGTATACTCTACTGTAAATGTAGCACATATTACAAATGTAGCGTGATAAATATCCGTTAGGTGATTCTGTGGTCTATTTTTACATCAAACATTTGTTTTTTTAAAAGGTAGTGTATTAAGCTAACTTTTAAATTAAATTAAAGTGTTTTGGGAGTATGACTGTTGTCATATTTAGGGTTTAAACTATAGAAATAAGCACATATTACCATTTTTAGTGACTCTACCAAACATCCGCAAATCCTTCGCATTCGCGACACATTCTGGAACCTCACGAATGTCCGAGGTCTGACTGTATTATTACACTATAGTAATAATAATATTATAGTAAGTTATCTAAAATCTATCCTACACCCACTTACGTCAAGTCATTAATCAATTGTTAATCCTGGAATATAGAGTATCCTGGCCACCATCACAAGGCCTAATGTTTTTCCCATATTTCTTGATTGGATTTATCTCATAGTTACAGCTACTGATTTTGCAGGGCAGGAATATCCAAATGTGAAGGATCTGCTTAATGATCAACTGTATGTTCAACAGAGAGCTTTCAAAATTCAGGTAATTCATGATGTCTTGGCCAGAATTTCTTGCCACACACTCCATGTTTTGTTTGTTTAAATGATTTATGCCAGTTATCGCAGCATTAGACTTTACAATTTTTAATGATTTAAGTATGACTCAGTTGTTTACCAAAGCAGTTCCAGCTGGCTTCCTTTTTCTTATTCATATCACAGTCAGGTGCCTTTTGACTCAAACCTTCTTTGGAGTTCAGAGTCTCCACTTCCTCTGATACCTGCTTTTTACATAGTGGCTAATATTTTTGACATTCATAAGACCTGAATTAAAATGATTCAGGTGGGTGAATTTAATGCAAGAATGTCTACAGAATGGTGACCTTAACAGATACTTGTCTAGGTAACAGAATCTGGTCCCAAGCCGTATGTGAATATTTCCACATGGTAATTGAAGAGCAAAACTCCCAAACCCACTCAGTCCATTTTTAGTTGTTTTTGAGATGAGACCGCGAATGACCTGAAGTCAGGCTTCCTCATCATATGTTACAGTGCTGCGAACCAAAACTCACTCAGTCCTCATGTACTCCTATGAAGAACTCCTGTTAAATTCCCAAAATGTATCCCGTGGACTTAGCAAGATTTGGAACATCAGTTGTCATGCTTTCATTTTCGACCCGAGAAAAACCAAAATCATTTGACTGAAAGTAAATTCCTCTTCATGTTCTTCTAGTAAATGAGTATCACCCAGTGAAAGGTCAGTCAGAGGCTTCAGATCCCGCTGTCAGTTAACCACGACGCTGCACTTCGAGTGATGATGTTCAGTGTCTTTGGAAATGAAGATTCTGCTGTTCACATCCAGGATTTGTGAGCAATTTGGGAATTTTGTTCACTGTATTATTTATCGATTATTATCCGTCCCCGGCATTAGCTGAGCGCTTTTCCCCTGCAGGCTGTGTGTAAGAGCTGTCAGGAGGCAGACTGAGAGGTGTTTATCACGAGCAGCCGGCTGTCTGCTGGCCCTCAGCTCTCTCTGCCAGAAGCTCCCCTAAGCCATGACTTGGCAGAACGTTACAAAAAATAAATTAAACAAAAGCACCAAACGCGCCATGGTGTCATTATGCTGCTTGTGAAATTGTGCCAAAATGATTCCTGTCAATAATTTACATTGCTGTGTTTCCCTTGATATTATACACCTCATAAAATAAACATTGTAGCCTATTCATGACTTTTGTTCAATTTTAAAACATGTTCTACGGATAGTGTGACCACTCAATCCACGTCAGGGGGACACTTTGAGCTAGGACAGGATTTGTAAACTACCATTTCAATTAATAAGACCTGGATTTTACTTAAGCACTGCGTTCTTCCTCTCTGCTGATTGGTCAGTAGTTTGTAAATTATGAAGTAGCTCATAGTGTCCCCCCTGACATGGATTAGGTTATCACCCCATACGCGGCCCTTTTGCACGTACATAAAAGTAAATTACCGTAAGTACATTATTGTCTAAGTAAATATATTAAAATCAAGAAAGTTACGATCTGGATAAGAAAAACAGTGTTTCCATTTATGAATTTATGTAATGTGTATATATAGATTGTGACGTGACTCGATCGGCGTACTGGGATCACAGTGGGTCCTTTCACATGCCGCTGTGTCACAGGAAGATCGCTCATTTGGTTTCTTTGTCTAGCCGATAGTCTGCCTTCTGACAGCGCCACCGACTGGCCATCCCCAGCCACAAGCGGAAAAGCCAGTTTGAGCCAGTTAGACCCACTGATATAGTACGTGGTGGCTGTCCAAGCCGAACACTCGCTCTGTTGTCTAATCTCAAGTGTCCGTAGCCGTGGCTCTCGATCCCACATCTAGGTGTGGACAGGGCACCCGCACTGATGTCTGCCATCTTTTCTTTGTTTAGCTCCTTTGAACAGTCATCAGAAGACAGAAATTCACCTCTGGAAAAAGACATGCATTTAATCTTAATAATACTGCACATGTACTGTCAAAAGGATTTGTAAGTTAATAGCGTTGTATTATTTTGTGTGAACCTTTTAAGCTCTTCTAAGGGGTTTCTTAAGGTACCAAGCAGAGGTGCTTTTATTCCTTTCCATTTGAAATGCCACCTGTTATACTCCTGTACACCCTGTACACCCACCCAAAGACAATCAGGCTTGTTCCACACAACCACAGTGAAGACCTTTCCGACTTCTGCTCACAGTCACAAAATAAACACTCATGAGCGCTTTACTTACACAAAATGTTCAGATGGGAGAATGAAAAATGATTGGTTCTGAGAGATAACCAATCGGATTGTGGAGCAAGTGGGTCTAAGTGCTAGAGGAGGCGGGACCAACCAATCAGATGTCTTCAGCCTTCAGCGAAAATCTCTCTGAGCCAATAATTTTTTTTTTCTTTATGTACGTAAAAATCCCATGGTCAAAATAGAGAAATCCCATCTACATAGCCAAGGAGGACCTGCCTCTCCTCTGAAATGTATGTCTGCAGTTCCACGCTCAAGAGGCCCTAAGTTAGATAATCCTGGATGAAACTGAAAAAGTGTAGAGTACTGTAGCTTTATGTCATTTACCTCATACAGAGGCATGTGACACGGGGCTCAGGCTTTAAAACCGGCCGGAATGGAGGTGACCTGCACCTAATGGGAGTCATTAGGTCTATGTCCCACTTAAGCTCCCAGCTAATTTGTTAATTGCTCCAGTTGGAGCACAGTGTTTCCCATGACTAAACAGGATGACACCTAAGCTCCTTAGTGCTACGCATGAGGGGCGAAGCAGGATGGGGGGGCTGAGAGTGTGCTGCGAACTGAACAAGGTGGTTTAATGGCTTATGTATAAATCTGCTCTCATTTTAATAGGGTCACTTCACCTTTGTGTGTACGTTAGTGCATGTGGGTTTGCATTTACCAGTTTGTGGGGACAAGTCCACACAATGTAGTAAGACCTGTTGGGGGCATTTTACAGAAACCCTCAATTTTATAAAAAATCTGTGAATACAACCAAAAACCTAAAATAGTCAAAAGTCTTACCTGGTTTGGTTACTTATTGTTAAGGATAGGGCTGGATAGGGATTAAGGGGTGTCACTGTTAGGATTAGGGTCATGCCCATAGAAATGAATGGAGAGTCCCCACAATGATAGGAATATATGAACTGTGTGTGCATGTCTGTGTGTGTGTGTGTGTGTGTGTGTGTGTGACTGCCTCAGCCTTGGCGTGCTCTGAAGGACCCTGGTCCTTGGAATTCCAAATGACCCCAGAAGGCGACATCGGCATTGTGATTCTGTCCCTTAACATATTCAGCAGCATATATTATAATACATTAGCCTCACATGTCATCAGTGTGCCAACAGCGCGTGTAAAGCTCAGAGCTCTTTTTGAACGTAAAAGTTTTCCTCAGGAAAATTGTTAAGTGCGCTCATTGTGATCGCAGCCAGCTCGGCTAGACGGGCAATAGGGATGTGGAGGTTGACTCAGCATCTGTCCCTTTGCGCTCACATTTCCTCACAAATGCATGCTTGTGCAGCAAAATCCACCCTGCCTTTAGCATCACGGATGAGCTGTATCTTTGTTTTGGTTTAGCGAGCTTTCAAACTGCCCGCAGCATACAGTTTATGTGAACCAAATGTTTACTATCACAAACGAACTGCATCTTGTGCTACAGCAAAGTAGTAGGGAGTTCTGTCCAGAGACCAGTACATGGCCTCTCTGTGTGGGTCTCCTTTCACAAGCTGTGTCAGAAACAGTTTGCAGGTGAGCTGGGCCAAGATATTTAGCTCTGTGCGAAGTGTCTGTTTAATTACACAGAGTCACTGCACCATGGAGTGACTTGTCAGACTGGGGTTAGAGCCACATCTTTACAGCAAAAAGTGCCTGCAATTCCAGTATTTAGAAATCACTGCAGATCTGCAGTGAAATCATACATCTTAATTCAGTCATTTTCTATAAAATTGCCAATATAATCACTCCTTTTATAATCAGATTTTCAGCAGTTAATAATCCTGCAGCATTTGTTGTAGAAAGCGATGCCATTCTGACCTCACCACTAAAACAAATCCTCAGATTAGCAGAGATGGATCCGTGCGTGAATCTCAAATATTCCTGATTGTAAAACCGCGCCTAGGAGATCATGACTTCATGTCTAGCTTCAGACCTTGAGGCCTGTTTCTGTCAGTGTGACTGAGCAACACAGACGACATCTGCTATCTCCGTGGAACTCCCCGCGAGTCGTGGCCGGGCGATCCAACGCGCAGAGCCGGAAACAGCCCAGTTTAACAATTGCACTTGGCTGAGCACTGGGCCCCCGCAGACAGAAAGCAGAATCCTGGGGGAGGGGGTGATTCACACTCTATTCAGGCTGCCTTCCGCCCACTCGCAGTGACTGACGTCATCAGCATGGGGGGCAGCCAGGTAATTTGGTATTTCACAGGTGTTGCTCTGGGATGATTTGCTGAGGGATGGCTGAGCTCCTACCAGGCAGAAAAAGGGGGGTGGTGTGGAGAGGGAGAGAGGCAGGGAGAGAGAGAGAGAGAAAGAGAGAGAGAGAAATGGGAAAGGAGGGAGAAAGAGATAGAGTAGTGATGGTGGGCGAGAGAGGGAGAGAGAGAAATGGGAAAGGAGGGAGAAAGATATGGAGTAGTGATAGTGGGAGAGAGAGGGAGGGAGAGAGGGAGAAAGAGAGGAAAAATGCAATCAATTCCTTTAAGTTGGAGCAGTTCCCACAGAAAAGGGGGGGTTGTTTTAATAAATCGTTCATGGCTTGCATCCTTTAGCCAAAAAATCTGCAGCCTCATTGCCCCCCATCAGCTTGCCGACATCATCAGGCCACAGCTGCAGATCTGCAGTTCTTTGGCTCTCTATATTGCGTCCGCATTTCGAGCGTGCGTGAACAGAACGATGACGGAGAGGGTCGGAACATCCGCTCCACCGCTTTCCTGTCTTCATGTTTCCATACAGCTAACCACGGGCCATCTGCTGCATTTGCATGCATGATCGTAATATGAAAATTAAAGCATAAACACTTAATGAGCTCATCCAGTCGAGCATAAAAGACTCAGTGCAGTATGTTGACTTTGGTCCAACATTCTGTGCCACCTTGATCATAAGCTCTTCTCTGATCATAACAAGGTCTAATTATGAGTGCAGCTCTCACAGTTCTAAGAATACAACCAATGTGAGACATTGTGATGCCTACTTTGAATTGGCTTATTTAATCTAGAAACAGCCTCATTAACACCTACATGTACAGGTGAAAAACACATGCTTCTTTGCTACCTGTGAAACCTGTGAATTTTAATATCCTTCCTTTTAATCTCTGACAGATTCCATATGCGTCAGGTAAGAAAAACAAATGTTACCCAACAAAGCACTGCAATCTTTGCAGTAGATTTGATAAGCTAATAATCAATGGTTTGCACTGTTACCTACTGGACGGAGTAAAGCCTTTGCTTAGGTTTTCAGCCTAACCACAGCATGCATGTTATGCTAATTGAATGTTTAATGCATCGGGATTCATGTCAGTTTAAACCTTATAGTGGCCATTAATGCTAAAAGGCTAATCATATTTAGAATGGTGCACCCCATCCTGGATTGTTCCCTGCCTTGCGCCGTAGCCTCTGAGACCCCCCCCCCCCACAACCCTGAACAGGGAAAGCGGGGATGGATGGATGGATATACATATTTAATTTGTTATGTATATATTATATTCTAATGTTTTCATTGCTTATTTTTTACCATGTTGGACTTAAGAACGACACCATACCGCCAGACAGATCACATGCGATCACTGGGCCCCTGCCTTACAAAAATGCAACACCGCATGCCGTTGGACACGTCCGAAGATGTGATCTGAAAGACCTGCGAGTGAGCGGCTGCTTATCACTCATTTACTTCCTCAGAACAGGCCCTCTGGAAGGAGCACGGCGAAAGGCCGGCCCTGGATGTCAGTGCCCGCGTTCACATTTGCCAGCAGACATGCCAAACTGCCAGATGGCCCTGACCCACTGTGGTGAGAAAACACTAAGACTGACAGGCTGGGAGGAGCGAGATCTCTACAGCACACAGACATTCTCTCAAAAGGCTCTGGAATGACACAGCCATGCACTGGCCTCTAATGTCCAAACTGTCTTAACTGCCAATCATACTCATCATTATAGATTAACTGTGCTGCTTTCGTGGTAATAACTGTAAATTATGAAATGTTAGAAGGATTTCCCCAATACGGAAAGTACTGGAGTAAATGGGAGTTTTACATCATCCCTGCTGGTTTCACTATAAGGTTAAGGTTGATCTTGAAGGATAGAAACAAGACATTCAGCCTTGTGGTATTTTCTACCTCTGTGATACTCAGCTAATGAGTCCAAGCTCTAAAACATATATCCCTTCTCCTCTCCTACTGTAAAATGGCGGGTCATTGTCTCGAATCTGATTACAGATTATGCCGTTTCTTTTCTCCTGAGCTCAGCCATGAAATGACCTTTGAGCAAAGACATAGCATGCGAGCAGCACCTCGTGAATCTGTCACTCAGCTCTTGGTCCTGGGCCCGATCCTCCACTGTGGGTGAGGTCCGGAGAACCTTGGCTTGCTAGGTGGGACCTTCTTCTTCTGTTGCATAATCCTCTCTTGTAGCCTGTGGGTCAGGAAGGGAGGGTGAGGTGGGGGCAGGATCTGGCAGTAACCGGCGCTGACTCATATCTGACTGGTTTCTGCGCCGCCCTGCCTGGCTTGCCATCCCCCACTGACCCTGTTTCCCTGTTCTGACCTTTCTTTGACCCCATTTCCTTATCCTGACCTTTCTTTGACCAGATTTCCCTATTCTGACCTTTCTTTGACCCCATAACCCTGTGGCGCTTCCTGCTCCAACCCCATAACGAAGCACCTGCTTACAGCCACTCCAAAGATGCTTTGAGGTTCATGTTTAAATCTGTGGTGGGATTTTTGAGCATTTTAATCAGAAAAAGCACTCCACCAAGGAACAGCTACCCCCCCATTATTGTCTCATACTTATCCCAGCTACCTTTACGTTATAATCTCTGTGCATTATTCATAGGCCTGTCAAATGAAATATCACTGCTAAAGCCCTTGCTGCAGTAACTAGCTAACACAATGCGAGGCTTCGGCAGAGCTCAGCACCCAGCTGACTGGGCATTATCTACAGGCCAGACCGAATCCTTCTTTGAGAACAGAACGTTTCCATTATTGCCCGCTGACTCAGTGCGTCAAGGGTTGGCAGAACCGTGGAGGATCTGTGGGGCTCTGGCCGAGGCCGCGCCCGGCAGCGTGTCCCGCCTTCAGCCACAGGGCGCCGCGCAAACGCTCTTTAATATTCCAACACGTGTCCGTCACTGTAATGTGAACTTATCAATATATCGCCATGGTTCTCTCTTTTAGGCCTAGCTACTTATTCAGAGCATGCCAGCCATATGGCACAGAAATATGAATAGTTAATTTTAATGAATTATTTTAATGATTATTTGAGAAAAATTCAATGACTCCAGTAGCATTTAGCACATTCACTGCACCACAATTCAAGTTAGTTATATGAAATGTCATGTGGCACGTAGCATTTCCTTTGAGGAGTCAACAATTGGCTAAAGGACCAATGCACATGTGCAGGAAGTGGAATTCAAGTAAACCAAAATACTACGAGGACCAAGGGCTTTGGTGTCATGTAACTACTTTAAATTGCCCCTAGCATGTTATGTGTGTTCCTTTTTTAAAGGTGAGGGGCTTTATGCATGCAACTTTCATGGCCATGATTGGATAACCATATGAAAGTAAAAAAACGATGCATTTTGGAATATCGTAATGGTTTGCTGTCTGTGAGAGGCACCGTAATAAAGTCGGTAGCGTCAGGTGGCCACGAACGTGCAGGTTGCGGTCTCTCCAGTGAATGAGAGTTGGCTGCACTAGTAGTTGCATTAACGGCGCATGTTAAAATTCACACTGATACCAGCGTGTGGTTTGTGACTAATTACACGGTGCTCCAAGAGGGATTCACAACAATAATGTGCTTAACTGCTAGTTTGTGAGGATCAGAGAGATAACCAGGAGCAAGGCGTTTAATCCCTGAATAAATCTGCGCACTGCACTGCATGTGTGTTCTGGGGGAAATGCCGGCTAAGCCCAGCAGGGAGCGCCGCTGAAGCCTGCCGTGGCTGCCGGCCAAACCAGCCACGGATGCATCGCGCCATGCGTGTCTTCAAGGTTGGCCAGTAGGGGGCGATTAAAGACGCCTCGCCAGACGCCAGGCAGCCAGAAAATCAGAACAAGCCAACTGAGGCAAAAAAGCGACCCAGCCGTAGCAATGTGCGGAGTGCAGTTTGAGGCCCCCGGCTACGTCCCTGCTCTCCGCCAAGCAGGACAGAGAGAGTACGTGAGCCGGTGTCCTCCTGTGACACGGCCGTGGGTGGCATCCGAAAATCCCACAGTCCTTCATGGGGCCGCGTTATTCACAATGCCGCAACAGAAGGGAAACACCTACTGAGACACAGAAAAAGGCAAAATGGGACTGGAAACAGTAAACAAGCACAGAAGGCTTTTGTAATCAGACTGGAGAGAAATACCTTAGAAGCCCAGAACTCCCACTGGATGGAAACACAGACATCTCAGCTTAGAGCTATTAAAATAGACAGCAGTTACCAGCATTGACATCTAAAGGTCTGTATTTTGCAGCTGTATTAAAAAAAGAAGCACCCTATAACAAACAGTGTATATAAAAAAATTAAAAGAGACACAGTGGTAAAATGTATTTTAAATACAATTTAAAGTACAAAAAGACGTGGCCTTCGGTAAATCTGATGCATAGCTGTATAACAGCTTTACACTAATGCGATAATTTGCGGGGAATTAGGCGCATGTGGTGGCTTATATCAGTCACGCTTATCAACGTTTGCCAGAATGTTGAGGTTTGTGGTCAGCCAGCAGAACATCAGAACAAACAACACTGGATAACTGCTGTGAGGGTTTGTAAACCTGAGGCTTCAAGTTCCAAGCCAGCAGAACTGCCCATAATCTCCCAGAGACATTTATGGTGTTTGTAGCCACTGTGGAGTGAAATGAACCCATTTTCAAGTATGATGGTGGATTGCGCAAACCTGATTAATCTCAGAACAATATGGGCAGCAGGAGTTGGCTTCGGATGGAACGGCATCTTCAGAAACCTGCTGGTTAATCAACACGCACCAGGCTACCTCAAGGGGGTCCCACAGAGGAATTTTTTTTAACTCCAGCTGTTTAAATAGGAAATATGCAAACTCAATTTCCATTACAGGTGAAACCTCACGAATCATGAAACGATCGCAGTTAGCGGCACTGAATGCGTCCTGTCCGGCACAATGCATTTGTAATGTCTGGATGCAAATAAGGACCAATGTAAGTTGCATCAGAAGCACCAGGGCGTAAGGATTAACTTCGGCTGCTTGATGAAATGATTGAGGATGTTGACGTGTTAATCAACCACTTCACACTTTCTCTTCTATGCCTGTGACTGACTTGCTCTGCATTTTAACCCTTTCATGCATGAATTATGATCCACTGAGTCATTTTCTTTCAGGGGAAAAAAAATATTTAAAAGTTTTTTCTAACTCTGTAGTAAAATAGTATATGTATCTGAGGAACATATCAGCATTATGTACAATATATTTTCTGAGTACTTCACAGACACTGGTTATCAGTGTTTATGGAGCATGAGATGTTCATCAGATCATCAGGACAGATTTTTTTAACAGCCATTATAAGAGATACTTTGTTTATTTGTGTATTTCTTGAGTTCAGATTTGTAATTTTGGTTCTTGTTATTCTCGCTGATTTGATTAAAATCAGAGTTTCTCAACCCTGTCCTTTGGAATCCACAGACAGTCCACGCTTTTTGCACCCTTCCAGCTCCCTGACAGACACATTTTTTCTTACTGGGAGTTTGGAGGGAGCAAAAACATGGACTGTCTGCAGGTACCCGAGGACTGGACTGGGAAATGCTGCACTCCTGAGCCCGATTGGTGCCTTTTAAATGGCACAAGATGTGTTTCATTTCATCAGCACGATTCTCAGTCTTGTTTCGGTCTCATTCATATCCTGGACTGACTCGAAGACCTTAAGCAAAACTTAGCTTGGGAGGAAGAGAAAACTGTTTATCATTTCGCTTCCTATGTAACACAGGAGATTTGAGGACCTTAGGCAACCGCCATTTATGCTATATCTAGAGCCGACTATGTTTTTGTCTGTTTTCATAAATTAACTGTCTTTCTATGAGATTTTGATTGGTACATCTTCTAATTCATTTTGTCTCTAACATAAATAATTCCTAGTTGCTAGCCCTTATTTAATCGGGAGTGACTCTGCAGTCTGCACTTTGCATTTCTAATATATACTGCCCTTTAATCTCCTTGTTGAGAAGCTTAGCACAGCAGTTGACTATTCCATTGTTGTTATCTCATAATACTAAATCTCTTGTTTGCTGTTATCTGTAAGCCTTTCAGTGGCCTGTTGACCTTAATTTGTTTTCTGTTACTTGTGCTAACATTTCTCCAGACCGCAATGATGTCAGTGCTGAGGCTTCTCCCCCCTCCAGACCTTCCTGTTCGATGAATGGATGTCCTTTCCACAAGTCCCACCCCGAAAATGACCTTGATTCAGCCTGTTGAAAAGACAGGTAGATCCCTTTCCTTCACAAAGGCGAAGGCACACTAAAGGTCAGGACTGTCATCAACAAAGGATAGGAATCAATGAGCTGAAAAGACAGGATAAAATGCTGTTTTCTGCGGAGTTTAATTTCCTTGCCCTGTCTCATCGTTTCTCTTGCTTGTTGTACAGCTGATCTGAAAACTCAGCTGATCTGAAAAATAAGCAATGTTTTCTGATTTGTGTTGCTATTTGCATTTTCCTTATGATTTCTGACGGTCCCTATCATATTCCTTGTGACTGTTGATTCTTCCAGGTCTCTTCTATATGATTACTAATTCTCTCTTTTCCATTTCTGATGAATGCCAATTCTTTGATTTCTTCCCCTTATGATTGCTGATTCTTCCTCTCCTGTCTCCCATGATTGCCGATTCTCCCTTAGGCTTTCCGATTCCCTCTTTGCCGTTTGCCTGTGTTATGCTATAATATATGTATAACAGATCACTGATAAGCATTGACAGGTGGAATTAACGGGGAAAAAAATCACTTCTATGGAGTTGTCTGACTTTTACGTACTTCTGAGGTTTCTTCTTATCCCTACTTGTTTTCAACCAAAATAGAAACTTGATGAACATTTACTTTATTTCAGGACTTCTTCTCTGCCTCTGTTATAAATGACAGACTGGGCCATTCCTTAGATGCCTAGAAACTATTCTAACACATAACGACAAAATCTACAGCATCCTCACCCAAGCTCTGTGCAAAGCGTTTCAGGATTTGTCTTGCGAAATGTTAAGAGGACAGGAAAAGCCATCTGAAGCAAAGTATGCAGGCATACCTAGACCATTAACGTTGCTCTGGCTAAGTATGGTTAAAGTGATTATCCAAGGGGGTGAGGTAATTACATCGACTGGCAAGTAATATGCAGCAATATATGGGATTTCAGGTCAGGTACGGCAAAACACACAGCTTGCCGGCTGGCGGCACGGCACAGCAGGGGTGCCTTAATTAATTAAATGCACATTAAGGCACAAACACACATGCGCAAATCCTGTTTCAAAGTAGCTTGCATAACGTAAGGCTTGCAACCTGAATTCAGGAATGCAGGATGCATCAAAGTGCTTTTATATTCAAAATGTGTTTATTAGTTTGCAACATGAAATTCATTTATGCAATATCTGTAGTTAATAAAAGTTTATGTATCTTAATATGCAGCTGTTTCCATAGTGCCACCTGAAGAGACTGTGTTCTTCATTAGGAAGGTACATGGTCAAGATATATATAACGTTCTTGTATCCTTCATAAAATCTCAAGCTGTAATGTAACTGAACTGTGATTCATGGAGAAAAATAGACATAAATGTGTAATAGGTCAGCAATTCTATACCAAATGTTTTGGAGGCAAATTAGCCAATAAAGTAACTGCTTTGTTTAACAAAAAAGCTGAAGAAATTGCCTAAACAATGGCGATTACAGTGGTGTTTTCAACTCGGGGAGCCTCCCAGTAGGTCCCACAGATAAAACACGGGAGAAACCCAGCTTTAATATGCTGTATACAATATCTATGCCTTAAATCCCAAGACATAGAAAAAGTCTTTTGTCTTGGTCTCTCTTCCAAGACAGCCTTTGCAGTCAGAGTACTTCACAATTGGAATTGAAACTGTATAAAACTGCATGTAAGAAATCCTGGATTTGGTGACTGATGCTACGGTGACTTAAAAGCTGATTTTTTCAAGCGACACCTCTGGCGTCTTTAGAGAAAAAATGGACCACCGTAAACAACATCAAATACTCTCCAATGTACTTTTCTCTGCATTGTCACCCAAAGCTCTGAGTGATACAACCTGGATATCTACAAGCCAATGAAACAACTCAATTTCAGCACATTTCTGCTGTTCTGAAATACTGTCAAGATAAATCAGTCAAGAAAACTGCTCATTTTTTCCATAATGTAATTATCTTTGAAGAGACAGTCAGGTGAATTGGTAATTAGACATTTTTCCTTATTTATT
Source organism: Isichthys henryi (assembly GCA_026776945.1). Taxonomy (NCBI): domain Eukaryota; kingdom Metazoa; phylum Chordata; class Actinopteri; order Osteoglossiformes; family Mormyridae; genus Isichthys; species Isichthys henryi. The sequence continues at coordinate 13,774,919 of JAODJX010000043.1, forward strand.
AATCATTTCAGATAATAGCCACTGAAATGTAATGAACAAGAGATTATGGGTAACTGACAGAGCGTGACAGCTGTTCTTGCTGTGGTGATATCTGAGATTAGCATGTTCTCTCAAATAGACCAGGACTGATAATTTATTTTCACAATTTGCTTTTGGCTGGTGGTGCTGGTGCTTCTTTAGAAAGAGCTGTATGAAACAATGGTGGTTTGATCACATGTATCACATGCTTGAAATCACATGTATCATTTTTACAGTGACAAGATTTCACTTTTTAGCTGAACCAAGGTGAACCAAGCATTTGATTATAGCTGAAATACTGTAATCCTACCTGCAGTTTAACAGTTTAAACAAATTTTTTATAACAGCCGGGAGTGTATCCCTGGTGCGGATACACAAGTTTTAAAGTAAACCTTAGATGGAATAGCTACTGTCCTGGATAAGTGGCTAGAAGATGGATGGATGGAATTCTGTGGCCTGCAGCAGGAAAATGGAGAACCTGAAGGAATCCTGCACAGCACAGGAAGAACTTGCAAACTTGATTTAGACCAACAGCCCTGTAGAAGCAACAAAGCAATTTACTACCACCCTAATTGTACGACTAACTCAAATGTAATGTGCAATAAAATATATACTCATTACTTGTGTATATTACAAACTGTGGGGCATTGGAAGGACTTTTCCCATCGCTTCAGTTTCTTCAAAAAAGTGTCTCTTTAATTGCTGTGATCCGATCATTCTCGTTAGTTTCAAAACATGCCATGTATAATCTGTTATTTTTGTACCTTTCATTATAATGACGTACAGCTGCGAATTCGGGTCTTCCAGCTCAAACATATACAATGTCTTTGTAACAGTATTCTTGACAGAAACTTTGTACTTGCCGCTACAAAGTACAGCACACAGAAATAATAGCTGAGATATTGCAGCATTCTCTCAAGCATTACATTGCAATCACTAAAACAATTACATCATGTATTGTGTACAATGAGCCATATGGGAAAGAAGTATATTCTGCAGTATGTTGATACCATTGCCGCACTTTTGAAACAGACAGGGCTCTTCTAGCACTTCAACCCTAAACCTATAAAGGCCAGTGGTATATCTAAAAATATTTAGTTTAAATAAATAGTCGCTGAAAGAATTGTTCCGGGTGGGACGGCAAGCAGCACCATGTGACACAGGAATGGAGGATAGGGTAGGGACATTATTTGGGTAATGGAGTGGAGATGGGCTTAGCAAAACAGTGAAGAGGAACAAATGCAAAAGCAAGCTTTTCAGCTATAAGCTGGGTATGGGGTCTTGCATCAGCAACTGGACATGTGTAATAAGCCACAGAAGAAGTGAATAAGGCAAGGGTGTTGGTTTGGTTTCAGCACTGGCAGGGACCAAATCATCCCCAAAACCCCCAACCCCCTAAACACACACGGTACTCTCACAATACTGATAGGGACACGTCTGTACTGTCCATACCCAAATTTACACCCTTGGAAGAAAACCCTGCTCTCCAGAAATGTATGTAGGTGCTCAGTTCCCCTCCCTCATCATCCAATCAAATGCATTTGTACGTTTCCTTGCAGCGACATTAGTTCTTTTTGTAGATGAATTACCTGAAACTGTGTATATTAAACCAGCATCCTATCTGACATTTTCCCCTCTTTGTGCTGCATATATTTCATGAGAAAGATTCCAGGTCTCCCAGTAACACTGATCAGAATAGGTGCCTGGAACATGGGAGACGGACGTAGCATTTTATTATACTAAACCTAATCACAAAAGAAACTGTGCTTAGATATAAGAGGTATAAATTACCGAAAAAGGGGCAATTGTGATCTGTACACTACCCCTGCTCACTTGTACTGCTGATTGAAAAATGGTTGCTCACTGAGTGCACGCTATACATGGAGAGGATTGTTATGATTGATTGCCACCCGGATGTGTTTTTTGCTGTGATAAGGCACTGTCCCAGAGGAACAGCGTGAAGCTGAAAGGAAATTCCCGCAACCACAAGGTCACTTTCAGTTATACTTGTCTTTTAACCACTTCTTCTTTCCAGAGAAGGATCTACTATGTCCTCGCATTTCATTCTTAGGTACCCTATATGCCTGCCATGCTGTTGGTATAGTCAGCATATTTTGCATAATGCCATCATTCAGACTCATTTATAAAGTTCTGATTTGTCACTGTAATCAACTGTTTCCATCCATCCATTGCCCATCTATCTTCCATCCCCTTATCCTGGACAGGTCACTAGCATTTTACGTAGATAGGAATTCAATTAAAGTGGAAAATTGGTGTAACTAAGAAGCAGAACAAATTAACTCCAAAGGACTATTTCGCTATTAAGCGCGACAATACTAAACAACTACATGTAATTATTAGCTGGTTAGTAGAGATTTGTCACTTCAGATTACTCGACGGCCGTGAGGCATTTCCCTGGCGTGCATCCTGGGAGGGGAGACCGGTCATCTCCGGACACGTGTACCTTATCCAAGCATTACTGTATTTGTTGTAACACAATTCATCACTTCATTTATAAGAATACAATCAGACATTTATTCACGACCTTACCAAGTGCAATTAATTTGCTATTCATTTTTATGTGTTCGGTGCTTAGGCAAACAGTAACTGGCTTCCTATATGACGCACAATACACAGTACATACTATACAGAGAGCATACAAAACGTAATGATATGCGGAAATGTTTGGAGACAGACAGACAGACACACACACACACACACAAACGTACTAAAGCAAAGAACAAAATACAATAAAATATTTGTACGCTGTACATAACATTACTGTTAAATCGTTGGGTATAAACATACAGCGGCACTAATAAATATTATAGTTACCGAGTTTTAAACTTTAATTTTTATAATGCACCGTTGTCAACCTGAACAATGACTGATATTTAAAGAGACAAATTGACACGATCGTCTCAGGAGTTCTGTCCGCCCTCCGACCAATCAGCGCATGGTGTGGGCGGGGCCTCCGGCAGCGCCTTTTGCCCAGCCTAAAACGCCGCTCAGTCAGACTGTAGCTCTGCTCAGAGGTTTCGTGGTTTAGTCGGAGCTCTGCACCATTGATCAGGGTCTCCAAACGGTGACAGGTACTCGACTCTCATCCGCAGGGATGATATCGGAGGGGGCTCTTATTTCCGGATGATATGGGATTTATCCTTGCTGGAGCAGCAGGTAAGGATAAGTGGCCGTCGGTTTGTGAGTGTTGTCTTTGCTGCACAATGCGACTGATATTGTTGGCTGGACATTTAGCTGGCACACAAGCGATTAATGACTTGAAATGAGCCGCACGGAGATGACACCACTGGGGTAATGCATTGGCCAGTCCATTAAGTATTTTTAAGTTTTGAACGAGATGCGAGGAATACGAAATACAGGCAGACAAGTTTCCAGTGGAAAGTAAGACCTGCACAGGCAGCAGCAAAATTCAACCTGGTCTCAATTGTACCATAGCAATGAGTGGGCACTTTAGCACCATGCCCGCTGTAACGCTGGGGATTCTGCATCAGCTTGTATCACTCGCCGGAGACTGCAGCAATCCGCGCGCCGTTGGGCAAACGCTTCCATCAGGCAGGGTGGGGAGACCTGCCACCCGGCTTTGGTATAATTATCACAAGGATGGGATTCATAAAGTTGTCCTAAGTATATAAATGAGCTGGCAATGTAATGCTTCTTTTTTGTTTAATTATTACCTGCAGCTTGTAAACGGTGTAATGCGCGTCAATATTCCTTCATATTGCAAAGTTCTAAATGTAAGTTAAATGTAATATGATTTATATGTAAGTTGTGGGTTTTCGTTATTTTTTATATGGCTGAGTTAGTTTCCGTGCTGGATGAGTATCTCTGTGCTGAAATAAAGCGGCACAAACCTGGTCCTGAGCTGTATATCAATGGGAACGCTAGGGGGCTTTCTTTTATCATGATAACGACTCGCATTTCCCTTGTTAACCTCTCCCTCAGAAGTTTGCAGAATACACTAGTTGTGTTTTCCATCCAGCCGGCATGCATTTTAGCATCTGACGCACATTGGGCAAAAGCTAAAGCTGTAACGTGACAGACCTATTTAGGAAATGAATTATGACGTGCATTAGAGTGCATTGATTTTATTTATTTATTGTGGTTATAGATATGTGATTTATTTACAGCACAACAGGTTGTCTTTTAACTCAAATAACTGTGTTGAAAAGCGTTTAAATGTCAGATATACTTCTCAGTCAGTGCGACTGCATTTAGGTAGTCGTATTTTATGTTTTTAATATGGAGTAACGTTTTCTGCACAGCTGTTATGTTCATCAGTCTCCTCAGCAGTGTGCCTTGTGGTACTATTGCCATTGATGTGGGTGTTTGAAAATATTTATTTTAGCCTGTTTCTCTTCACCTCTGTATCCCACTAAGTACAGACTTTCACTGTTTCTCTGTCATGTGCCCCCCTTCTCTCTCTCTCTGGCACACACACACACACACACACACACACACACACACACACACATTAGATATATAGGTGTGTGTGTGTGTGTACTATATATCTATATATAGTAGGGCAAATATATAAAAGTAACATTAACTATACAGTTGTTTGCCGTGTACCTACAACTGACTGCCCATTATCTACAACTGGTTCAATAGGTCTCCCTGTACTTAAACAAACAATACAACATAATGATAACGTCTTGGCTGAGGATATGAATGTAACATTCTGTGGAAAGAAGTATACTTTACGAGGCCGTAAAAGTCTCATGTCGCTGTAGTTCCACAAAATCCAAAATGCTTATCTCAGAACGAGGATGCCTGAGTCGCATTAATAACCGAATGATAACACAAAGTCGTATGTCGTATATGAATGATCTTCTTAAGTATCGTAATGGTCCGAGCAAACCATCGTGTAGTTCCGAGAAAGCTACAAATTGTGCTGGGGAGCTTTTCGTATGGTTTTGGGAGGTGTCAAACTTTTCAATGCCTAAGGCAGGAGAACACCCTGAGCTATCAAAGCAGTTTGAACAGCTTTTACACCAGTATGTGCTCTACTACGGAATTCGTTTTTGTTCTTTATTTATGAATGACATGTGGGAGACTGAAGAGCTGACACTCAGCTGACTGCTTGAAGTCGCGTGCTCTTGAATCCGCGAGCCTGCGCGAGACTCGGGCGCTGCGCTCGTGACAGCGGCGACTGCGGTTGTCCACCGTACGCGGGCGACAGAGAGGAGCTGTCTCTCACACGGCTCGCTTACTGCTGAGTTCGCTTTAAATTCTGCTTTTTTCCCCCAACCCATTCCCTTTTACACCGACATGGAGGTATCTGAGAAGCTATGTTAGTCATAGTGAGAAATGCAGAAAAGCCGATACCATTTTTGGAGTTTATTTTTAAGTGCAGTGGTGGGCATGAAGGAAATAGGTCCGGCACAAGGTATTTTAAAGCAGGGAGCTGCCGCGTTAAATGGATTTCGGCAACAGCCGTAATTTCATTTGCTGACATCGGGATTTAAGGCGACCCAGACGTGCCAGCTCTCTTTGACATGTTGTTCCACACAAAAGATTAACATTTTGACCGGTCACACGGAAAGCCGGGAATATCTCGTACGCCGCCCCTCTCTTGTAAATGTCAGGCACAGCTGGTAAATCCATTAGAATCCAAGATATCGCGTTTACAAAATAAATGCTAAAGAACATCATTTAAGAGCTTGGTCTGTTTACATATGGCTTTGATGGTATGAAGTGGCTTAGCTGCGCAAATTCATCCACTGCCAGGATAAGACGATGTGTTGGGACAATTTTCTCTCAATGCTGTCCAAGGTGAAGACCCGCTGGAAGTAAGTGCCCAAATAGGTGACAGCAGGCAACCAATGAAGCCACCAGCCTCTTCAGATGGAGAAAATCAATACCCTTTGTTATTTTATCCCTGGAGGGCTGACACTTGGGGGAGTTTTGCTTTTAATCTGAATGGGGAAAGCACCTGTCAGCATAGTGACACATTATGCAGAATCCCCGTGGTGCCCCCAGATTGTCCTAGGGGCAGATAATTAAAACCTGGGGCTTTGCTTGCATTGATTTTAATCCCATTTCTAGGAGGCGTTGGTAACTGACACTGTGGAGCTCTGAAGGGCACGGCTAAGACTGACTGCTGCATCAGTGTGAACCATCTCTGAATGACTCCCATGAAAATTCCTCCATTTAGCTCTGGCTAAGGACAACCCCCCATCTCCCTTTCGTCCTTCCTGTTTGTCCTAGGAGGTCTTGAACTGGCATGTATCTCTGTAGATATGGTAGCCATGTTGTTTATGTCAGTTCTTACAGCTGAGTTTTCTACTTTTGCTGCTGATCTGTATAGCTTTGCATTGTTTAGTTCTATGGGAGTCAGTAAAGAAACAGAACTCAAATCAGCTCCGAAGACTGTAACCCTCCAGCATTTAAAAGACAGCTTTTCCCCCCTTATTTACATAGATTGCACAGTTTCAGTCCTAGCAGTCCTCTTGTGTTGGATTACTATCTTAAACATTTATGTCTGAATTTAAAACACTAAGAAGTTTGGGGACCTCTTGAGCACTCTGTGAAGCTGGGTGTGAAGAATTGGATTAGGTCCTTTTGTTTTCTGAGGATAATAGTCTCACTGAAACAAGTGCACCATCCAAATGTCCCTTTCAGTTTTGATCACAGGTTCCTTATTGTAGTCAGATTTGCAGGCAGTCAGAGGATAGTCCTCATTTGCAGACACACACACACACACACACACACATAGGGTATACCTATCCTTATGGGGCCCGCTCATTCACTTCCATGGGAAAAATGCTAACGCTAACTATCACAACCTTAAACCCCACCCTGCCCTAACCATAACCATAAGTAACCAAGCAAAATACAAGAGTTTGTGCACTTTTAGTTTTTTCATAGC
>JAODJX010000043.1:13809878-13846873 GCA_026776945.1 Isichthys henryi
GAGGTGTCTTTCTTCCCCGGCGCGCGCGCGGCCGCCGCGTGCGCCGCCGGCGCCGCGCCCCGCGCCCCCCCCGCCCCCCCCCCCCCCCCCCCCCACTAATCCAACGACAGCAGTCTGGGCTGCTTTTTTAAAATAGTTTTTAATATTCCTCCTGTCTTTAATTAGCCGATGCCTAAAGATTATTTTAAGCCCCGAAGAGCCTTGCAGCCCTCCAGAAATGAGATGAAAGCGAGCCGGCCTTTGAATCGAGAGAGATGAGTTCATTGCTGTAATTAGTCTTTTCTATCTGCAGTGCTCTTGAGAACTGCATTTAACTAATGATATTGCCATCATCTATCTGCTCTGAAGACTAAAAAGTGCACCATACAGAAACGACCCTGCACCCTTTGCTCTCCACCTCAACCTTGCTCGAAAGCTAATGGTCTCATGGTACATTCCAGAAGATCAGTTTCCTTGTAGCGGACTCCCGTGCGTGACTGAAGGCTCATGCAGGACAAGTGCAGCTCTGACCACAGTGCTCTCAGCGTTATTCTGGCCTAATTAGAGTTGAGAAGTATGATCATTATATCAAAACACTGAACATTTGGTCTTTGCGCTCTTTGTGAGTAATTTTGCGGATTTTAGTAAAACTGGGTAAATCTCAACTTTTTGCACCTCACGGTTAGAATCAAGTGGTGCCTGGTGTGCGGTTATTGTTTCAGATGTTTCCAGGTTTGATACTATTGATACTCTTATGGGTTTTTTTTTTTAACTTACAACAGAACAGAACCATCAAGGAATGCCAGTTTCGTGAGATCCCAAAGGATGTTAAATACTCCTAGAGTGGCCAGCAATCAATATTGAGAAAGATAAAACTAGCTTTATACCAACAAGTACACTGTTGCTAGGTGAATAATTCCAACACTGCTCACGTGTTCTTTTGTGAAGTTAGAGGTTAACTTGGTCAGACTGGGCAAGTGTAGACTTGCAGTGTTAGTGTAGGTGTACAGTGGTGATCTCTCACTGTAATCTCTCTCAATTTTTTTTGTCACATTTGGATGTGTAACTGGCTTTACCTATGCTTTTCATTGAAGGAGAGTATAACATTTCTCAGTTTCACCTAATTTCAACACTGGCCTGTTTCTCCAGAGTCTGTTCTAAAGACTAAAGACTTTTAGACTTAGGAAGATTAAAGATCTGTAAGGGGGATTTTGTTTCCTAGAGTGGGAGTGGATGGGGGTTTGACAAATGCAAATAAGGCGGTTTAAGCCCTCGGGAATCTACTTCATTGTGCCTGACAGCAGGAGGGATACACAGGTGCAGCAATTGGACTGGGCAGGATTGTTATCGCTGATGAAAACATCTATCATGACAGAAGCGCTTGAGTCATGAGTCTCTGGGAAACTACCAGATTCATCTTAATAGCCTTCAAGATTTCTTGTTTATTTGTAGGCATTTTTACTTAATTTCCCAGAGGATTTGTTTGTCTGAATATAAAATGCTTTTCAGTAGAATTAGGTTGTTGAAAAAGTTTACCTGTCTTGACTGCAAATCTAGTCTAACATGCCTTCAACTTCTTGGCTATGTGCCGTTGTTAACGGGGCAGTGGTTCAGTCCAGAGGCACAGATTAAGGATGGGATGGAAGAGGTTGTTATCTTTGCCCTGGAAAGAGTACTGAGGTGTACTGTGCTGGTGGGAACCCTTCCCCAGGTCCAAATGAACCTTAATCTTCGATTTCTTGCTACATGTAACCTGATCCCGAAGGCTCTATCTTTCAGATTGGAGCCGGATCTAGCTAAAAGTGTACAGTGAAACTTGGAAACTTGGAAAATGGCCTAAATCTGGTCTACTGTTCAGGTTTAACATGGCACTAACAGGTGCCCATGGAGAACGCGAAACAGCCGTTTGAGTCGACAAGTGTACTCTCCTGTATGTGGCTGTCTGGCTCCCGCAGAGAAAGGTCTGCCCCAGGGGTAACTGTGTTCATTACAGCCCTTCTGTTGGAATAGACAGAAATCTTTATGACCTGGACACGGCAAAGCCGACGAGGAAGAGAGAACGAAGAATGCAGAGAAACCCATTCACAGTCACTCTCTTTCATGTTTACAGCCAAGAAGAAAGGGAACACAACACGGCTTAACTGCACTTTGCATTCGCCTTCTTGTGTGCTGTGCACTTCCTCAAAGTGTAAAGAGACGACTGAGATAATGTACTTCAATACTTTATGGCTCTCTTACAGGAATGGCCTAAATAGCTAAGATGTAAGTGCTTTTAATAACTCCACAGGAGTCTTTTCAAATGTAAAATCTACCTGATTATAAATTCTTCAACACCCTGTTGGAGATTGTAAGCCATTAAAGTAAACCATCTCACACTTTGGGCATTTGTTCATGCCACTGCTGGAAGAGGACAAATGAATCCATGTCTCCTGCCACTACACCACAGCTTTTCCGTTTGAACCATCAGGTAGCTTGTGGTCATGTGACTCTGCTTTTCTTCTTCTTAGCTTCTCTGGTTTGTACTTCAGATGCTATGGAGATGGCGCTGAACTTCTGTTTCTTTACAAATATTTACAGCCCTTCCGCAGGTTGTTGAAGTAATGGAGCATTTTTCAGTGGTATGAAGTATGTGGTTTGATGTGATTAAAGTACAAAGGTTTCCCTTTTCTCTAATTATGCATTGGTAATCGTTCTGGCTGTAACTGGTGAGGGAACTGCTCAAAGTTATCTTTGTATGTTTATTTGCTTGTTTATTGTTTGTTCTTGTGCACGGGGCATGTCCTGGATGTCATTTTCACGCAGTGATAAAAGGTGCACATTTAAGCATTTAGGGGGACATCTGTCTGGGGAACATCCAGCTTAGGCTGGTACCTTCTGAAGGAGGCCCCCCCTCCACCTATCTGAACTGAGTGGGATTCCGGCAAGGCACACACAGCTTTGACTCCATCAGGGGAAGTGGAAAGCCAGCTGTTCCACTCAGTGGAGTTACAGACTATGGTAGAGGTAGCATGTGGAAATGTAGGTCTTTTGTAACACAGAGGTTCTCAACCTACACAAGTAATTATAGGCGGAGGGGTTGAGAACCTGTGCCGTAATGAACTTTCTCTACTCTTCCATAATAATCCACAGTGGCATGCTTCTGAATAATGTAAGTCCCATAGCCTCATGTTCTCCAGTAATATATAAGTCCATCTTTCCCAGTATTAACATATTTGTGCTTTGTGTCTTCTTCTTCTTTAGGCCCTTTGGAGAATCTGTCTTCAGCGGCTCCTGTCTGGATCTAGCCGTGCTTAGGACGCTGTCCCACATCACTGCATCAGCATCCTCTGGCACATGATGGACTCGTGGTAACAGCGACACCTTGTCGCAAGCACATTTGCTGGCGGTTGCCTTGCAGCCAAGTGCCCCCCGCCCACCAAGACGCTAGCTATCGGTAAATGGTGTCTGATGATGTAACAATGAGGGGCCTTGGGAACGTGTGAGCTACCTGAGATTAAGGGCTGACGACTGGGCTGATCTGGGGGCGGAGCCCAAGGGGGAACCAATCAGTATGCAGTCAGATGACCTGTTCAATAAGAAGCTCAGAGCCCTGAATGGGAACATGGGACCTCCGACCCCCAATGCGCAGGGGGCACCGGCGATGCCTAAAATGGGTGTCCGGGCAAGAGTGTCAGAGTGGCCCCCGAGGAAGGAAGGTTGGGAGGGCCGTCCTGCGGCCAACTACGAGAGCTTGGTGATAGACTTTCAGAATGGGCAGTCAAGTCCTGGGTTGGATGTGGACGAGCAAGGTAGGGCCATCCTCTTGGACCCTGCCTTTGCTGAGTCCAAATACTCCCTCGGGGATATTCTGAGCCACTCTCAGCACAAAGGGCTTCATCCCATCCGGCAGAGAAGCAACAGCGACGTGACCATCAGTGATATCGACGCAGAGGACGTGGTGGCTCAGAGCGCCGTCAATCCCAACACCGGGGCCTCTCTGCACCGTGAGTACGGCAGCACTTCGTCCCTTGACCGTTCGGGCTTGTCTGGCGATGGCTTCCTAGGTGCAATGAAGGGCTACCGGCCAGAGACCCTAGATCCTCGGTTAGCCCCACCTATGGGTTTTCCCGAGTTGCTGCACTACGATACTACCGCGACCTCCCTCTCTCCGAGCCTGCAGACGGCGGCACAGATCGCCCGTGGCGAGATCGTGCATCTCCCAGGTTTCGACTGCATGGATGGTGCCCTCCTCTATAGCCGCGACCGCGACCGGACATTCATGCAGCGGCTTCGGGCGGACAGCTCAGAAACGTCGCTATTCCGGAAGCTGCGGCCCATCCGCAGTGAGCACGATGTGCTCCGGCTCTCCACAGAGCAGGATGACGGCGGTCGCTATAGCCGACCCCTCAGCTTCCAGAAGTGCTTTGCCCACTATGATGTACAGAGCATCCTGTTCAACATCAGCGAGGCGGCTGCCAACCGCGCCAACATGGCCAAGAGAAAGAACACCACGACAGGGGCATCTGCCGCTTCACAGTACCAGGTGTCTGGCGGCATGCAGATTTGCGAGTCCCCACTGGGCAGCCGGGAGGACCTCAACTCGAAGGAGAGCCCGGATACTGACGAGGGCGACGGGAAGAGCAATGGCCTCGTTCTCAGTTGTCCGTACTTTCGCAACGAAATCGGTGGCGAGGGTGAACGGAGGATCTCCCTCTCCAGAGCTAACTCATCCCCCTATGGTGCCGGGGAGAGCTGTTCCTTTGAGTCATCCCTCAGCTCCCATTGCACGAATGCGGGGGTATCCGTGCTTGAGGTGCCCAAGGAGAGCCAGCCCATCCACCGCGAGAAGGTCAAGCGCTACATCATTGAGCACATCGACCTCGGTGCCTACTATTACCATAAGTTCTTCTACGGCAAAGGTAGGAGCCATAGTTGGTAGCGAGCCCCTGTGGTCACAGGCAGGTGTTTTTACTTAATCCCACTGATATCCCCAACCCTGATTACCCATAACCATAAATTTTAATGCCCATTTTGTGCAGTTGGATTAATTCTGGGTTGGTTCTGTTGTCAGTTTGGAATTTTCAGCCCTCTGTTATAAGATGTGCTTGTCATTTTCTCTTAAAATGTGTATTATCATGTGAGATTTAGAGGAAATTAGACATCTTAACAGTCTCTCTAGGGACATGAAGGTCTACCTGATATTGACATCTCATCTGAACTCCTGTCTTTTCCCAGGAGGTTCTGTTAAAACAACTTTTGAGCTTCTAATACATACTGCCGTGTCTCTTCTGCAGCCCCTTTTCTGCTTTTAACAAATGTATTTCCCTCCCAGAGTGCCTCAACCAGCTTCCTTCATAAGCATATAAATCAACTGGTGATTACTAGGTCTGTACTTTTTATTCCTTCCACAAGGGACAGAATATACAAATTAAACTGAGTGACTGAACTACATTTCACCTCACCTCAGTAGAGGATTTTGTACAATTTGTGTCGGCCGTCTGTTAAATATGCATGATGCAAAAGGAAAAATATGGAGTTCTCTAAAAAAAAAATTTAATTAGTTACTAGGCAAAACTGTTATGCCACAAATAATGTATAAATTGACAGAAAGGGGCTCAGTTCTGTCAGTTGCACTTCCTGTTGGATAGGTAATGATTTAATGAAATGAAATTAATAATGTTTTAAAAGACAAGGTAATGCAGTGCAGGCATTTAAATAATGAGGTGTATCAAAAACTCTGCAATAACTATAAGTAATTGGTTTTATGTTCTCCACAATAATGTAAAATACAATTCATATTCATATATATTATGTTAACTACCAAAAAAAATTCTGTGGCGTAAAGGCGCAAACCATCAAATATAGGGCGTGAAGCACAAGGATGGTGCCTGCATGTGAATATCACATCTTAAAATTCTCAGATTGTCTCTGACGTTCTTCTGCCTTGGGGCTGCACTTTTCATACCCGAAGAGAGATTCGAGGCCTAAATGATAAACACAGAAATCTGCAATCTTCTCGTATAGTCAACATTGTTATGATGCTCCGAGATCTGCTGTGTGAAGTGGTCACTAAGTGAGGACGACCTCTGATCTACTGTTGCTGGGTGTACCATGCCCTTAGAAACATCCAGGTTCTGATAGTTTGGCACTGACTATTGAGGGTGAATGGAAAAAACAGCATCCTATGATGCGGAGAGAGTCGACGAGAGCAGCCACTGAACTGAGCTGATGCCTGGTTTCAGCAGTGCAGGCACCTTGCAGTTTTAATGTCGACATGGAAGAATTCGTTGGCAGGGAGTTTGTCGTTCCATGTGGAGGAAGTGTTTGTGTAGCGAGCTGTAGGGCTGTTGAGAGATTGTTTTGCGATTTAATTATTTTTTTTTTCCAGTGATTTCCTGAGCAGTTTTGTCCAGTTGCCAGAATATGGGATGTTGCTACACAGCAGTCTGTGTGAAATCCTTCCTTACCTACACGCCATCTTATGTGAGGCCTCAGAACCTATGCGTCCACAATCTGATACAGTTACCATTCTTTCTTCCTATCCGGCCTACCTTTGGACAGAGGCTGAGCACTATTACCGTGTAACACGCCTCGGTTGCCAGTTTGAAGTCTTTTCCACGCCAAACAGTACCTTTGGTGTGTTCTTGTTATGAGGGCAGCACTATGGGAGTCGCTTTTATTGGCCGATTGTTCCCCAGCAGTAGGGTTGATTCCATAAGGCTGGGCTTTGTGTTGTGCTGTTGTCACCTCTGCCGCAGGTGCCTCGCCACCCTCCCACTTCCCTTCTCTCAATTTATTTATTTTTTTCCCCTCCCCCGGGCGCGGTACTAATACCATCAACCTCTCCACTCCGTCACCATTTAGGCACCAACAAAGGCCACCGTAGCCCGCAGGCGAGGTGTCGACGGTTGAGACTCTCAGTCCGTTGCACAGAGAGGGTGTGGGATGCATGCTGGGGGGGGGGAATTCAGTTTGACCCTGGTTGTCAAAGTTTCCATCTCTTAGTGGTAGGGCACCCTGAGGTGGAACTAGTTGGCACCCAGCCACAGAGTCATCAGTATACTCTGAGCTGCCCATTAAACGCTCTCCTTCCTCAGATGCACGTCACTGCAACTGACGTTCCAGTTTTGTTTTCCTAAAGTGTTACTGTCCATTTCTTCTACTTTAAAATGTGCTGTAGTAACAGTAACATAATATCCCTTATTTGTATCTTTTAGAAAACAAAGATAGGTTGTCTAGGTCACGACACGTCTCTGAGCAGTTGAAAAGGGCTAGACATTCGCACTGTTTATGTTGGCGCTCAGCATGCATCTCTGAGCCAGAGCCTTTGTTGCATGGCGAGGGACACATTTCAGTCCATTGCTGCCCCCATTACAGAAAAGCAACAAAAGCGGGTAGCAGGACTACACTGGGCACCCATGACCTGGAAGTTCTCATGGGCAAGTGAGATATCAGCACTCCATTTCCAGTGTTGATATTCAGTGAATACTTTCCATTCGAGCCGCCAGGGAAGGCAAAGGGCAAGGCTGAAGCCTATGTTCATATTTGGGAGTCATCCCAAAGATTAGCGTTATTGACTCTTGGAACTCTTATACCCTGTTTCCACTAATGCAGGAGCTGGTGTTGGGCTTTTTCCCAATCCAGAACTGGTTCTGCACAAAAACACCTATTGTGTCCAAGTCTTGCACATAGCCAGATAATTTGATTGATAACCAATGTAGTTTTTTTTTTTTTTTTTTTTTTAATATTGCCGGTGAAACAACTTGCCAGCGCTTATTAGTGGAGTAACGTTATATTGTTTTTCTTTTATTCTCTGGAAAATGAAAGATTAATCTGCTGACCAGATTTAATAATAAATTATAAACATGTCGCAGGTTGAATAAATAAAATATTGTGGCGCTTCATTGGCGAGGATCAGGAGGCAGACAGTAACGTTCGATTTTTACCAGAGTCTTTTATTGCTTTATCCTTTTAAAGGATAGCGGTAAAACAGTGAGCAAGAATAAACTCACATACACACACAGACTGGGGAGAAATACAGCCTTTAAGAAGATGAACGTGGATACAGGGAATAGAGACATACACTGAAAACCAGACTCCTTAATTTTCCTTATTTTTCCATCTCAGCTGCTTAAAAAAATCTTAAAATTTGAAACTGATCAAAATAAGTTAAAAAAATAATAAAATAAATGGAATTCATATGGACCTTTACTTTCATTCCCACCTGCGTAACGTTTCTTTTCCGTTCTTTTTTTAAACCAGTGGAAATGCGGGCAGGTTCTCAAAAGGCACCAAGTGAGAACCAGCCCAGCATCGGCACCGGCTCCATGTTGGTGGAAACGAGATATATGGTACTTTTGGGACTCTTGGAGAAACTGACCCAGGCACCTGGTTGTATGGGGGTCACTATGTGTTTTGAAGGCCACACTGCCGGGGCTTACACTGGCAGGTTACAGTTTGGATATTGCATATTTTTGCATAGCAAACTCTGCAGGTGAGCTGAGAGTGTGCTACTTGCCCCCCAGCCATTTTCAAGCACTGTGGTGTAGTGGTACGACATCTCATTCTGGAATGAAATCTGTTCCTGAGTATTAAGGTGCTTAATGCCGTCTCCAGGACTTCAAAGGATTGAACAGTTAGGGGTATAAACTTAAAAGGACATGGTACCGCAT
This sequence comes from Isichthys henryi, assembly GCA_026776945.1. NCBI lineage: Eukaryota > Metazoa > Chordata > Actinopteri > Osteoglossiformes > Mormyridae > Isichthys > Isichthys henryi. Next base: position 13,818,509 of record JAODJX010000043.1, read on the forward strand.
GTTCAGTGTCATCTTCATCACCCAAGGCTGACAGGTTTATCTTCTTGGTGGCCTGGACCACCCACCCCAGTAAGCACTGCTGAAACTAGGCAGCAGGTCTTTGTGGTCCCGCTGCTCCACAGTGGGTAGGGGGGATTATCCCTCATTGGCCTCAACAAGAGACGAAAAGATAAGCGGATGTAGCTCAGGAGTCTGGAGGAACCTCACTACCCACCATCATCTAGGAAGAATGTAGGGCCTCTCCATGTCTCCATGACTCGCTCACAGACCCAGCTGTATGTCCTGGGGCATTCAGGCTGGGCTAATCCAGGCTGTTCTGTGGGACAGCTTCAGAGGGATGATGACCGCCCTTTGAGATGTTGACTTGTTCAACCCCCAGAGCACCAGAACTACTTTGGCGTGGATGAGAACTTGGGCCCTGTGGCAGTCAGCATCCGCAGGGAGAAGCTGGAGGATGGGAAGGAGAAAGAGGGCTCTCAGTATACCTACCGCATCACCTTCAGGACCAGCGAGGTAATGTCCCACCAGTCTGCTCAGTGTCCGGGGCTCTTTGTCTCTTCAGCATTGACTGAACAGTGTATTGACATTCACAGATCTTGACAGCCTGACTCCTGCATGGGCTGGGCACCTTAAGAAACACCTTATCCCTGGACTATATGCAGTGGTCACAGTTAATCTAGTCACAGTTACATAGACCATCCTGTAATAGGATGAGATAAGCCTGCTTTTTGTTTGCAGATTTTGATGGGGGCAAATTTGTTTATTTCTGGCAAACCGTCTGATGTCATAGGGATAGATTCTGGGTGTAAGTCAGAGTGTGATTACTTTTTTTGCTTTATATGACTTGTGTGAGAGTACGTTTTTGGCCTTGTGAGTGGTCCAGTCACATAATGCTCAGTTATGCGATGCAGATGGTTTGTCGACCCCCTTAGCAGTGCAAAAAAGGTGTTTTCGGCCATATACTGTTATCACTATTGTCTGAAAATGCCCATTATCAAAAATGGAGGTTCTTGTGAGTATGATACCATACCGTATATGAGTATTTGAGGTCTCCTTAAAGGCTCAGCCACTTGGGAGAGCTGTGCAGATCTGGTATTCAAACCTGAAATCAAGCCTGGGGATGCAGGTCTGAATGTGGGCGCAGGCTGGTGTGCTACCCCATAGTTTTTTATTGTGCAGTGATGTGTTTTGGCGCTTGTGAGCTTGCTGGCCAGAATAGTAACATGTGAGAGACACGGAGGCATTTAAGGGCAGAGTCACACCCAGCCTAGCAGGCGTGCAGCATATTTCACAGCCGTTTGTGTTGCCATGGTCGGCCGGCAGCACGTGCATGTCTGTGCACACACATATTTGAAGGTTGTTGTTTTTTTGTGTCCTACTATGTCAAGTTCATTCTCTGAATTATGCAGAAAAGACAGATGGATCTGGGGCAGGGAAATGTCACAAAATAAAAGGCAGATTCCAGGCCGAAATGGCACAAAAAAATGACACCAACACACCGTCATCAGGGATTTGTGGTTGTAAATGAAAGGAGCAGTTCAATCAAGTTCTTGTCCAAACTCCCGAGTGTCTGCTGTGTGGCTGGTGATGAATTCAGAGTCGCATTTTATTTGCTAATTTCTCTATGAGCTCACTGAAAGCTTGAGTCAGTTCTCACTTTATCAGTGGATAATATAATCATGTTTTTCATGGCTCTTTGTTTGAGTTTGTGAGATTTTGCCTGCGTCTGGGGCAAAACAAGTAATCAAAATAGAAAAATAAGTGGTGGAAATCCAAGTGGGGAAATGTAATGGAAGTTATATCCAGTGGATGACATGCCCGGCCCCTGATTCTCAGCATTCTACTTGGACCTCATAGACCGGCTGGAGAGGAATGGGGAATTCACCTCATTAGCATGTATGACTGCTGAGATGACCCTTTGCAGGGTCTAATTTCAGACACAGAGAATGACCATTGGCTGGCACTTCTTAAATTAAGTTGTTTGACTGCACACCTGACCTGCCTTCCCAGGTGTACTTGAGTTCCTTTAGTCAAATTAATGAGTTTAACATAACTTAAAATACTTCTTTTTTGGCACTAGTAGGTGTTACCTCACTATCCTCTGCTCCAGATTAAATTAAGGCTCTTTCTTGATCTTCTCTTGACCTTGACATGGCTTTAATCCCGAAGCTGACTGCTCTGAGGGGTGCCATCCTGGAGGATGCCGTGCCGTCCACGGCGAAGCACGGCACGGCCCGGGGACTGCCGCTCAAGGAGGTGCTGGAGTATGTGGTGCCTGAGCTCAACATCCAGTGCCTGCGGCTGGCCCTCAGTTCACCCAAGGTGCCTGAGCAGCTGCTGAAGCTGGATGAGCAGGGGGTGAGTGAACTGATCTCTCATCAGTTACATGCTGCTGATGACTTTGGGGGTGAATGAACTGATCTCTCATCAGTTACATGCTGCTGATGATCATGAGAGTAAGTGAACTGATCTCACATCAGTTACATGCTTCTTTTGACCATGGGGTTGAGTGAACTGATCTCACACCAGTTACATGATGTTGGTGATTGGGGTTTGCAAGAAAGTCACCGAGTTCACATCAGTTACTTATTGTTAGTGATCTAGGAGTGAGTAAAAACTACTGATTGCACATCAATTTTATATCATTGACAATGGGAGGTGCACCAGATGCATGTTTTTGAAAGAGAGAGGCCAGGTAAGTATCCAGTGGCCTCCAGCCTCCAGGTCTTGGGCATGCAGAAGAGTGTTAAGAATATAAGCCGAGTCTTAGTAATGCGGCTCTCCTCTGTAATGAGTATTTAAGCAGAGTATGTAAGCCGAGTCTTAGTGATATGGCTCTCCTCTGTAATGAGTATTTAAGCAGAGTATATAAGCCGAGTCTTAGCGATGCGGCTCTCCTCTGTAATGAGTATTTTAGCAGAGTATATAAGCCGAGTCTTAGTGATGCGGCTCTCCTCTGTAATGAGTATTTTAGCAGAGTATATAAGCCGAGTCTTAGCGATGCGGCTCTCCTCTGTAATGAGTATTTAAGCAGAGTATATAAGCCGAGTCTTAGTGATGCGTCTCTCCTCTGTAATGAGTATTTTAGCAGAGTATATAAGCTGAGTCTTAGCGATGCGGCTCCCCTCTGTAATAGTATTTTTTTCCATCATTTTCCCAACCCTGCGGTGCTCCATCTGGTCAGCTGTCAAACCATGCTGTCCAGGAGGAAGAAGAGGTAAAGCCCGGGGGTGGGGAGTAGGGGGGGTCGTAACAAACGCCTTCCTCAGCCTAATTGAAATCCGTGCAGGTCCAAGGTCATGTTCATAGTTCCCTGCTGTTCTCCATTTTGGCGAGTCGATAAAGTTGAATCATCCATCACTTTACCTCTTTTTAAAGGTCATAATGTGTAGACGGCTCATTTAAGACAAGTGGTTACCGAGAATGGAGCGATTCCATTTTCAGCGCATTTGCATTTGGTTGGGAAGTGCTCACTTTTTTTTTTGTGTAATTTTTTGGGAGACTGAACATGCAGCGGTTTTGTGGGCCGTTACTGTACCCTGGTGAGGCTGCTCTTTCCCTCCTTCCCCCCATAGATACTGGCATTGCATGTTTTATCAGCCATGCAGATTGAGGGCACAGAGAGAAAGTGCATCTCACGCAGGCCTTGGCTGTCACATCCCCGCTGAGAGAGCCTGGGCTTTGAGAGGAGAGATCTCCCCCTCAGCTGCTCCCGGTCTCGGAGTTAAGGCTGTGCTGATTGCTGGTAAAATCAGCATGCTGCTGTGACACAGGCGGGTGGCGCCTCCCCTGCCAGTAGTGCAGAAGGGAGCATGTCCATGCCAAAGCGGGCCGCATCAGAGGACTCCGTGATTCTGCCCCTTTAGCCTGTCTGCTTGTCAGAGCGACACTTCCGCACTGGAGCTCCACGCCACCTCAGACTGTCAGTCTGCCTCCCCCACTCCTATGCTGGTGACACTTGGGCCAAGTGCAGGCCGTCTCATAGCAGAACCAGGTCTGCTTGTGTCAGGGGCTGATGATCAGTGATCATGCTCCTCTATCTGTGACACTCGGTCAAGAGCCGATGTCTAAAGCAGCTCATTTTCCGGATTTTCTTTTCCAATTTTTTTATACCACAGTATGGGTGGGTCCTGGATTTAGGGACATTCTTCCGTCTAGATGTCAGATCAGATGTGGGCCACCCACCCGCGTGGACAGCACTATAAATACTGCAGTCTCCTTGGTGGGGTTGAGCACGAGGGGGCTCTTACCCTATGATCAAACGAAGAGGAACCGCTGGACCCGGTCGATGTGTCAGCCATAAGGGGCCATGCTGAATGTTAAGTCTATATATTGATCAGAGCCCATTTCATTAGATGCCAAAGCAGCCCTGGAACATACTCTTCACCCCATTACCACATTTTTAATTAACCATTTTTTTAACTTAAGCAGTTGGGATGTAATGAGCGTTTCCTCCTTCATGACAAATACTCCCCCCCACCCACCATTTTAAAAACATCTTTTAATGATCTTTGAAAAAAGAGAGCAGCCCTGTGTCTCTGATCATTAAAATCTGCCCTCTCTGGTGGTAATTTGCATCTCAGTGGGTCACTGGGAGTGTTTTGACCTTATTATGGAGATGGAGTGCTGATGAAAGAAAATGAGGAAGTGAGGACTTAGTTGGGAAAATATAAAGGTGTAGCACAGCCATGATTGTGGGTAGGGGGGTACTGTCCCACGCAGGGACTCGGGCTGCCGGGGCGTGACCTTCGCTCCCCTGGGCATAACGCCCTGAGAACAGTCCTCATTAGGATTACTTGCCTCTCTCAAAGAGACACACGTTATGGGGTGGCAGACAAAAGGAAAGATCCTTTTAGTGGAGACATTAAGAAGAGGAAGTGAACCTCTACCCTGACCAGCTCCCCCCACCACCTTTTTCCAGGATCTCTTAAGAAAGCAGTTCAGCCTCAGACAGCCCTCCCTGCCAAGATCTGCTAGGCGCATGATCACAGATCTAAAAGCAGGGAGATGAGCGGAAGCAGATTGACACTATAGGCGGAGGCTGGTGTGCAGTCTGGGGTTTTACTCCATTAGGTTCACGGTGCTGTTTACCTCTAAGCTGAAAAAGAGACTAGCTGGAGTTTCCTAAGCACTTTATTCAAATTAGTACAAGCATGTGGCGAGACTCGGAAGGTTGTCTTGTCATTAATGCGAGACTTCAGGAGAGTACAAATCCCGAACAGAAAAGGCTTAAGAAGTCAGGACGCTGACCTGAAGGGTCCTGTTAAGTGTGGATGCTGCATTGGCGTGCCGTCTAGTGCACGACCTGCCTGAATATTTCTCCTAATGCTGTGTTTGTGTCAAGGTGAGGTGCTAGGATGGGAATCACTCTTCTGCCCCCAGAGATAGAGTAACACTTAGACATGGAGGGTCACTTGCAGCTAGAAGGCAGCACAGGGAGGAATATTCAGTCAGGCCCTGCATTTGGGTTTTACTCTGCAACGCAGCTGTGAATTTGAATGTTTAGGGCATCGTTTTATCCACATATGAAAGGTTATTTTATCTGAACTTGGGACTTACCTTTTTCCAGAAACAGAGGCCACAGATTCACAGACAGCCCTGCTTTGGTGATGAAGACTGACAGGCTTGGTGACGTGAGACGAATGCCTCCTGTCTCCTTGAGAGATGGGGGGATTGGGGGGCGGGATGTTGGGGGGCTGTGTCAGGCACGCGTGTCGCAGTATTTGCCTGGGAGGATGGACCTTCCCGATGTAGCCGAAAGAGCTCGGCGCTGATGTCACGGAGCAGATGGGTAACATTATGTAAAGCGCTTGGCAGTGGCAGAGCTTTGTGCTCCTCTGACAGGAAGCGAGCGGGCAGGCAGAGAGGGCGACTTCCTCCTCCCGAAGTGACGATCAGGGGCCACGGGGCAGCGGGAGCTTCCGGCAGGGAGGACCGGCAAGCGTTTCCCAGCCTGCTGTCGGGGTCTTCTTCACCGGGAACTTTTCCGTTTTTTTTTTTATTCTTGGTATCATGTGAGTCTCCGGGTCCCTTTAATGCACGTGACATGAAATGAAATAGCAGACTACACTCTCTTCATTTGTGTTTCCAGGTTTCACTGTTGTAAAACGCCTGTTCCACCCTACATCTCTGAAATCTAAGAACAACAGTTAGGGGTACACAAATAATGACACCCCACCCCCACCCTGTTAGTTTCTGCCTTTAACCAGATATGCGCTCGGGCTGACTGGGCTGCTCCTGAACCCACAAACGCCCCCTGCTGCTGAGTGTGGTCACCATGACGACAATGTTAAGAGCCATGATGGCACCACTTCTCTTTGACACATAGGGAGCGCTGTTGCTGGTCACATGACAGTGAGAATAGTGGTGAATGCATTAATATCACATTCCCCCCCGGGGGTCCTTTCTTGCCGCAGTGACCCCTCTCTCAGATGTAAAAGGTGGGTGAGATACTCATTGAGGGCCTTCAGTTGTCGAGGTCTTATCAATTATTCAGGGATAGCCATTCCGTGGACCTGAAGTGGACATGTAATTTAAGCACTGTCCTATTCTCTGTTACGGGCCTGTGCCATCGGTGTTGGCATTTAAACTGCTTTTAAATGTATATTTCATGGTTTTGGAAGGAACGCTCTTCAAAAGCACCGTGCTTTCTGCTGTCAGTTGGTAGAGGTCTAATCAGCGGTGCAGACTGTGTTTGGTCAGCGTTTGCGGCTTTTTGTCGTGTGCCGGGTGTCAGAGCTGACGTTCCGGGCTTACAGGACGGTGTGGCTTCTGATTTACCTCCCTGCACAGCAGCTGCCTGTGATACAACGAAGATTAATCAGATCTCCCCTCCCAGCCGTCGTCCACAGGTCGGGTTGTTGAAATGCACACTGGTCCTAATAACTGGCCTGTCTCTCCCCCATCAGCCGTGGACATGCGTGCCTGTGTCGAGCTAACAGCGGGAAACCGCACAGCGAAAGTGTCTGTCAGTGATGATTGAAGCTGGAATGCAGTTGTTTTGTGTTGTTTTCCGGTCCACGGTGATCCGACCTGTCAGCTTCATTTTTTTTTACTGCCATGGTTTTCCTGCTCCCATAGCCGAAGTTGTCTCTGCCCTGAATGATTTATGTGCTCTGGAACAATCTTGAGGTTTTTTGCAGGCTCTGATAAGCCACCCCCCCACCCCCCAGTACCCTGCACTCAGTCCCTCCATTGGGTGTTAGTCATGTGCGCTGAGAACGCAGGTTGGCTTGTCTTCTGCGGGGACGGATCCATGGTCATCTCCATCCCATCACCCTGCATTAATGCCTCCTGTCGCCTAGGCAACCACGCGGCTGTGGGTGGGGCCGAGCGTGCGGTCGAGCGCACAACGTCTTCCCCGATCCCCCGAGCGTGTCGTGTCGCTCCACAGGACGCGTGGCATGAAATGAAGCGCGTGGCTGGCAGAGTGCACATCGTGGGAGGCGTGTGCTAGTGTTTTGGGAATGGGGGGGGAGCATGATGGGATTAACCAGCCGGATCAAAGTGACAGAAAACGGGGAAGAAAAACAGACGAGATTATGTCTGTGAGAATTTTCATAACGTGGCTTAAATGGGGTCGTGAATCGACAGACAGCTGAATTTTCCACATTCTTGATCATTCCAGCTGAGCTTCCAGCACAAAGTGGGCATCCTGTACTGCAAGGCCGGCCAGAGCACCGAGGAGGAGATGTACAACAACGAGAGCGCCGGGCCCAGCTTCGACGAGTTCTTGGACCTGCTTGGGCAGAGGGTGCGGCTGAAGGGCTTCACCAAATACAGAGCACAACTGGACAATAAGAGTGAGAATCGCACACACCGAACACGCACACAGACACACACACACACGTAGGGCATCGCCATGGACAACTTAAAGGCACACAAACCCACATGCAAACCATTGAGCACTAAACTTTGTGGTACATGTGCGTTTGTTTCAGTTAGGCAAGGTCCAGTTTAGTAGACACATTGCCATCAAACATCTCTGTCCTCTTTGCTGGATCCATCAGGATGGGCTTCTGTCTCTCACCTTATTCCATCAACTGCATGACCATACACACAGACAGTCCCTCAGCGGAGTTATGCACACCTCTGTAGTCCTCAGTAGCTGTCCTGTCAGGACAGCATCTCTCTGAAATTCTGTGTGACTGACACGTGTCTCTGCCTCGCAGCGGACTCCACCGGGATGCACTCCCTGTACACCACCTACAAAGACTACGAGCTGATGTTTCACGTGTCCACGATGCTCCCCTACACCCCCAACAACCGGCAGCAGGTGCGTGCTAGTGGTGGTGGGGGTTGTGGGGAGAGGGGGGGGGGTCACGGCTAGTTACCAACGATACAGATGGAGCAGTCTGAAGCTGAACACTCCTTTTTGTTCTACCTGTCGGGGACAATTAAGGCAGTAACTGATGGTGCCTGACAGATGCTTTCATCCAAAGCCACTTACATGGTTTGTAGTTTTATATGTATACGCAATTATGTACAATTATGCAGCCAGCTATTTGCCCTAGAGCAGTTAGGTGTAAATGTAGCCCTCTGTTATTTTGTTATTTTACTTAATGTTTTTAATAACAGTCGCGCAGCTATAAATAGTCACGTGAGAAGAATACTCCTGTAGTCACGGAGTCGTGACCTTCCCAGTCCAGCCAGTGCAGTGCCTGTGTATCATGCTGCCCAGTTATATTGCTATGGCAACAGTGTGTGGCACAGCCTTCGGTGAAACATGACCCTGGGAGCCAGTGAAGGAAGGTGACCTGTGTGGCTCAGCAAGAGGATTCTGGGCCATTGTGTTGCATTCTGGGTGATGCTGTGATCAGGGTCCCTCTCCGAAAAAAGCTCAGGCTCAGAGAGGCCAATGTTCTTGACGTATCAGTCTGCTGAGAGCTGAGGAGAACAGCGAGCGGCCAGGTAGAACCATCGTTTGCCCAGGGTTGAACTCTGGTGTATGAGCATGATAATCCTGGCTGTGGGGAAACGTCAGCGATGCAGTAACGGTGTCAGCAGAGCAGATTGTGAGACGGGCCTCTCCATCACAGAGCTCAATTGGCAGGATTACTGGCTTCACCCTTCAATTCCGGCCCCCTGCTCACCTTTGATTGCCCTGGATTAGTGGAAATCTCACAGAGGAGCCAGAGAACAGAGGTTCACCCTCTCATATCTTCATCCTGTCCGTACATCCCTGGCTTCTGTTTGTTTACTAGCTTTGTTGCCGGATTAAGGATGTTTTGGCAAGTTCCACCATCAGCACAGAGACTTCAGTGCGTGTTTTTGATCTGTTACGGGTAGATATCTGTTTTTTACCAAATGGCTTTTATTAATTCTCCCAGCATTTTTTAAGGCATTTATGTATCTGGTTAATCTGATCTAAAAGGTGTTTGCCACCTCGGTGTGGACCTTGAGGAAGTCCCCATGCCTGTAGACAGATTGGACAGGTCTTCCCTGGTTAAACCATGTTGGATCTCCTAAAATGCTCTCGGTCAGCGTGTCTAAGCCTCTGAGTGGTGTGTTCTTGTGGGACCCCAGCGTTGTGGTCTTTATAATTAGGTGTTCGCTAAGGAGGGAATCTTTCGCTAGGTCCATGGTGATGGTCCATGATGAATGTTTTCCAGGCCTTCGAAAGCACTGTTCATGCACTAAAGTCAAGCCCTCTAACCTTATTGGGCTCTTTATTGAAGATAAATATCTCAGGGGGCCTGCAGATTCCCGTGGTAAAGGCTTCCTTACGTAGCTGAGAAAACAATGGGATTAGTCACAGGCTCTGGCGAGATGATCATGTGACTCTCTATGTGCCCGACTGAGAGAACGACCGGGATGGCAGTTGGAGCCTCTTTAAAGGTACAGGCTCCAATCCCATGAGGCCATGCTCCCACCACACAGCTTATGCAGCACCATAGCAAGAATTCCGGGGAGGTGGCGTGGCTCCATTTCAGCCTCCCCTCTTCCTCCACATCCCTTGTCTCCCTGCAGCTCTTGCGGAAACGGCACATAGGCAACGACATTGTCACCGTCGTTTTCCAAGAGCCCGGCGCCTTGCCCTTCACCCCAAAAAACATCCGCTCCCACTTCCAGCACGTGTTCGTCATCGTCAAGGTGCACAACCCTTGTACCGAGAACGTGTGCTACAGGTAAGTGGAGAGTGGCTCCAACTTCAGACTACACAATGCTAAGATGTCTCCTCAAGGGAGGCGGAGGGGTGTGTCTGAGGTGTGAAGACTTGCACCCAGCAGGTGGGATCCATTCAACCCATCCAGATACTCAACGGCTTAATTCAGCCATGGGAGTCTTAACGTTCTTTAGCGTTACAGCGTTAATCCCACTTATGATTTAAGGGAGCACCTTTGATATTTCACAGCTGTGCCCCTGTGCATGTTTCCCTTCCTGATGGTTTCAAAGGAGGCTTGTGACTTTCATGACTGCTCAGGTTTCATCTAATTCTCACTATCCAATTCCCCAAGTTAAAATTAACGAGTCGTTCATTACAGACTGCTTCTTTCGTGGTTTAGTGTGACCTCTACGCGGAAGTTAAGTACCAGAAAGCCGTAGGGAATCAATTCTTCTTAATTACTGTATGCTGTGGCATTTAAACTCCCGCATTTCCAAATCATGCACAGGAGATAAAGGATCTCGCTTTGTTATAGCTGAATGAGGATGGCAGAGTGAGGGTGGTTTCTTATTCGTATTTATATCGTACACCTTATCCGCCAGTCCACCCATTTCATCAAAGCTGCGGCTGATTCGCTCGGATGACTCTCTGTCTCCCCCCCCTCCCCGCAGTGTGGCCGTTTCCCGATCAAAAGATGTGCCCCCCTTCGGCCCTCCCATCCCTAAGGGCGTGACTTTCCCCAAGTCCGCTGTGTTCAGAGACTTCCTACTGGCTAAGGTGATCAACGGTGAGAACGCCGCCCACAAGTCGGAGAAATTCCGTGCCATGGCGACACGCACACGCCAGGAGTACCTCAAGGACCTGGCGGAGAACTTCGCCAGCACCACTGCTGTGGACTCGGCCGTCAAGTTCAGCTTCATCACGCTGGGTGCCAAGCGGAAGGAGCGGGTGAAGCCGCGCAAGGACGCCCACCTGCAAAGTGCCGGTGCCGTAACGTGGAGCGTCGTGGCACGCGACTTTGGCCAGGCCACCGACATCGAGTGCCTTCTTGGCGTGTCCAATGAGTTCATCGTCCTCGTCGAGGAGGAGACCAAGGATGTGATCTTCAACTGCTCGTGCCGGGACGTCATCGGCTGGACTTCAGGAGTCATGAGCATCAAGATGTTCTATGAGCGTGGGGAGTGCATCCTGTTCTCTGCCCAGGACGGCTGCGAGGAGGATGTCCGGGAGATGGTCCAGAGGCTGGAGGTAGGCCCTAGGGTGCATGCAGCGGCCGTTTTGGTCCACACCAATGTTCATTAACTGCTGTTCTGTGAATAGTCTCACGCAAACCAAGATTAAATCCAAAGACTCCTGGGTCGTAGAATATTTTTGTATTCTTTAGCAACTTTGTTTACATCTCTGTTAAAGTCATCGTTATTTATAACATGCTTTTACAAAAGGAGCCAGCCTTCTTCTGGGGAAAATGGTTTTGAACACGTCAGAGTCCACTCCTTGGAAGGGGATATGGTTACTCTCTTTCTAAGACAGATTTTTGGCTTAGTTTGAAAAATGCACTAGTGTGTCGTCTGAAGGGAGGGGTTTTATGGAGTGAACCCAAGGTGGGGGTGTTACGCTTGTGCTCTCCAGCATATCACAGTTCAACAGCTGGTCCATGATAGAATTTATCTGGTGTAAGGTTTCACCTGTTATGCCTGTGATTCCCTTGATTCCCCTAGGATTAGCTAACTTTTCACTGAGCTTGCTGGGCCGTGGTTACAACTGCCCTCATATACGACCATTAAATAATTAAAGGGTTACTAAGTTACTGCTGGACATGTGCTCTCTCCAACCTTGCTTGGTACTGACTCCTTCTACAGAAGCTTTTCCACTTGATGTGAGAAACCTGACATGCTTCTTTTCTTAATGGCGTCAGATTTTGCTGTTTTGTTGCAGCATTTCTTTATGGGGCAAATAGTATAACACGATACCAAAGTCTTTGTGATGATCTGTGTTGTCATATGAGATATGCCAGTTAAAGCACCTGTAACCCGCTTGTGGTGTCGGCAGAGAGAAATGCAAAATAAATTCCGATAAGCATCATTTTGAACATGATGTGTGTTGCGTCTGATATGTTATCCACATCAAAGGCCATCCTTTAATTTAATCCAACTCACTCGACCTGTGCAGCTCATGGACACTGGGGACCTTCTGGAAAATTCATGACTTGATATTTAGCTCCATCATTTTCAAGGCCCCAATATCTACCGGATTTTTCTTTACTCATAGATGGATGAAACTATAGAGCATCACGGGGGTCATGTTTTCCAAACTCCCAATTATTTCCATCGTACCGGAGGCTGTTTTGGTGATTGTTTATTTTGGATCGCTCTATTATTGATTGATGAAGATTCTTTTACTCTCATTTGCTTGTTTTTATTTTACTGTGAAACAGTAAAGAGTAAGTTGTCATTATATTTAAGTTGTTACCTGTTACCTTGTTACCGTGCCTTAAACTTTAATGTAAACTTTCCTGAGTGATGGTGCCATGACAGCATTAGGTCTTTCCTAAGACCAGGTGTTTCTTTTCTGCTCCTGCAACTTGCCCTCCCTCCAGTTTCCTTTCATTAAGCTTTGCACCAAATTTTTGTCAATGCATCCCCGGACAAACGACACAGAGCGTGCAGCAGATCCAGTCACTAGTGATGCTTCATGAACCATTTGCTGTATTTTATGAACCCACTAGATGGTGCTCTTGGGTTACTGTGGGGCATGCTTTGAGTCATTTTTTTAAACAGAGAGCGCCATCTAGTGGGGTCATAAATTACAGCAAATGGTTCATGAAGCCTCATTAGGCCATCACTAATAATCGCAGTTTAGTAATCTGGTTGCCTCTCCAGTTTCCTGTGAGATCTAATCGAAGGCAAAACCCCTTCAAAGAAGGTACGCCTGATTGGAGGTGTGTCCCCCAAGGTGGGTAGCGGTGAGGACACAGGAGGGACTGGCGCCCATCAGTCACACAGGGCAGCACAGAAGCCGGTGCATGCCGACCCGGTCCAAACTGCGCGAGTAAGTGGCCATGTGGTGACATGAAATTCCCAGGCTGTCCGCAGCCTGCAGTGAGCGAGTGTGAGGACTGGTAGGCCAGCTGGTCGTGATGGAGGAGGAAGCTCAGATGGATGGGACTGGCTGTCCTCTGTCATCTGCCCCACTCTCAGGGCCCCATCCACGCTGCTTCCCAGGGACAGGGCCCCTTCTTAGCAGGCCAGAGCCGATACTCCCCGAGCGGGGCCTGTGGTGACAGACAGGGGTTCTCTCAGGACAAACAACTCGCCTGCCAGCTGAGGATCATGTGTCCCAGCCACCCCTCCCCCCCCAATGAGCCTACACCTTTACATAATTTCATGGGTCTGCAGTATGTCGTCAGTATTCAGCAGCCTTTCACCTCTCCAAGCAAGAAAAATGAAGGTCACAGCCAAAAAGCGCTAGTTTTCCTGACAGCCCTTAAACTTTTGGCTTAGAAAACAAAGTGCTATATTCCCCCAAGTCTTCTGTATGTTTACTTAAGTGAATAAACCCCCTGTGCTCCTGTAGTGCACCCATCTGTAGTGTGACGTGTCTGATGTCTGCTGCATGCCCAGAGGCTGGCTGTGTTAGTATGTTTTTACATCCTACCAGCTAGCATTAGAGCTTCTATGGGTCTTTGAGCCTCTCCAGTGAGGGAAGCCTCATTGTTTAAAGGGAAGCAGGTTGAAAGATGGAGAGCATTTACATTACTTTTACGTTTTTTTATTACCAGCCGCTTTTATCGAAAGTGATAAATATAAATATCAATGAGGTAGATTATAAGCATCATGCATCATAGGCATACAGATGTCAAGGGGGCAGCTAGGCGTAAGTGTGGCTTGGCTGAGCTCCCAACAAATAACCAAGATAGCTTCAGAGTTACAGTGCTTTATAATGAGAAAAGCTATTCTAATTGAAACACTGTAGACTGAGGAGTGACAAGGAGGCACTCTGCCTTTTCCCCAACAGCACGCTCCACAGCCGGCCCTGTCAGAGCTGCCGCTTGGGGTCAGGCCCCGCCCCTTCCTCCTCCCTCGGCTGGCTTCCTGTCCCCATTTGTGTCAGTCTGCACTCGCCGCCAGATCCATCATTGGGTTTCTAATCGGCACGGGTTCTCCTCCAGCCCAGATTACCCGAGCAGCTCTCAGATTCGCTCACTTGTTTGATTACATCATGCCCCTGATTTAAGGTATTAGCTTGAGGCTGGAGCTCACATTCTGTTGAGGAAGACAAATATATGGGATCTTGTCCTTGTTTACCCTTGAATTTATATATTTCAGCTGCCTGAGTCACATATTGTTGTGCAGGCTGGACTGTTTCGACACACTTGTCCCCTGTGGGGGGAGAATCTGTTCGTAAACGCGGGAGAGGGCGGCAAGGACGTAAGCGCTGTTCCAGTCCCGCGTGAGACCAGACCCTTGTGTGAGCAGCAGGCCGGACACAGGCAGCCGGCTGGTCCCGTCACTCGCAGCGTGCTTCCATCAATGAGGGCAGTCACAGTGCACTCGGCTCTGCTTGTCCCCACGGGTTAGCCTGCGCTAGCGTGGAGCACGAGGCTAGGAAGTTAATTTGCCTGTTTAATGATAGCATATGCCTAGTCACACCTGTGTAGTCAACAAGTGTCTCCAATATCTTCACTAGGTTGTTCCAAAATAGCCACAACTTAATTCTGGACACCGTTATAAAGCTGGATGTACAGGGTCCGGTCCACTGGTGAAATGTAGAATGAACAGAGGCAGAAGCCTGCATCTTTGGCGCCTACCCATATACCAGCTCTGTGCTTTGTTGGCACCGCCTCCCAAACCTGCTTTCGCTGCCAAAGAGATGCAAAATTAGACATTAGAGCACATGTTAGGAACCGTAAACACAATATCGCATGCAAAAAAAAAACAGCCAATGTCTGTTCCTCTGCCTCCCCCGCTTTTAGCTAGCTTGTATTTTCTCCCCCCAGGATAGACTTACAGTGTTTTCCATCTTTACTGTCATATATTTTGCAGTAATAGTTTAGGTTGAATGCCTTGCGGAGCTCCTAGCAGGATTACGTGCGGAGTGTTCATCGTGCTCCGGCCTGTCTCGGGGGCCCAGCATACTTGGCATGTACCGGATCCCATCCAGGATTTGTCTCTGCCTGGGCCGCCACTTGTCGCCCTGCCATCTGGGTCAGCTCCTAGCAGCCAGCTAACCCTAGCCACCTTGCTCCAATAGATGATCGGTCCTCCTCAGATTCAGTGGTGCAGGAGTTCCACCATGCTACAGTGGAAGACCGACTTTGAGTTAATCACAGGCGATTATGGCTCCATCTTACCGAACCGTCATTCTCACTTTGACGGGGGGCGCGTTCAGGCTCGTGCTCTGTCAGACACGAAGGCGATAATGCAGCTCCATTTTAATGGTGTATTAGAACTCGAATTCTGAATGCATCCTTGTCAGAACAGCAGTTTTCTAAAAATAGTGAATAATTATTAGCGGAAGACAGTTGACAATATAAACATCTGGTACCCTGCATGGGGTACAAATGGGTTCATGGGAAAAAGGCCCAGAACGTTTGCATGCAGTTAGCAATACCACATGCGTGTATGGGGCCAGCATCACTTGCTTCCTTCTGAGAACGTACCATTCCTTCCTCCCATTCTTCCAGCCAGACCTGCACTTCCAGCTTGTATCCGTCCCCTTACATCCTTGCCGCCGGCATTAGCTAACCAGCAGTCTAGGCACCCGTGATGGAGCCCACAACAAATATGGTGTTAAGGTTAGCATTATGCGAACTGGGTAGCCTGCTTGATGATTGCTAAAAGTTGCTTCCATCAAAGATCAGACCTCCACATTAATCCAAAAATGTAAGGTACCTATAATTCTGTGCACCAAGTGGCATGTAGAAATTTGCTACTAAACTGTTACTTGTGTCTGGATGGTGATCCCCAGTAGGGACTTGGTGATTTTAGTATGACATTTAACTCTGCTGCTGCTTGTACACAGGATGTGGCGTCAGCGTGGCTGGGCTCATGCTAACACCAGGTTATAAGTCCCCCAAACTGCATCTGATGCATCCTGCCAGCCCCCATCTGGGATGACGCCAATGAAAACACACAGACCCCCATATATAAAACTGGCAACTGGGCAGTAATTCGGTATTGATTTTTGTCGTCAGCCTCAGTACATCAAGACAAAAGGCAGAGTGTGAAAGCCCTCTGACATGCACTGTACAGCTATTGGTGCCAATGTGTAGGACTCCGACTGAGTTCTTGCATAACACCGCTATGTGTAACCAGCATGGTGTCCCACGATTTAGCACTGTAACTTCACACCTGTGGGGTCGTGGCTTTAAATCTCAGCCTTGTTGTTTCTGGGGAATTTGCTCGTTGTTCTTGTGTTTCCTCCTGCAAGGACAAAAGCATGATTAGGCAAGTTAGTGTATTTGAGCTGCTCAGTGGATGTGTGTGTGTGCTGGAATCCCATACAAGGTGTCCCACATCTTGTCTCCTGTGCCTTTTGGGATGGACTCTGCATTCACCATGACCCTGTGCAGGATCAGGGGTCGTGCAAGATAGATGGATGTATATATAAGCCAGTCAGCAACTTCATTTCATTATTACATCATTATCCAAAGGTGACTCAAAAGAACCGCGACTGTGAAGTAGTGCCACCTTCCAGCTTCTCATGGTTTCTGAAATGCTGCGCTCATAAGCGTTCAGTCCAGCCAGAGCCCGGATGAGATTTCTCGTACAAGCGCAGAGTGCCTGACTCATCGCGGCGCCCGCTTCTCGGGGTCATGCCGAGTAGTTGCTCAGCATCTGGGTGCGTTTTATGGATGGGGAATTTAGAGTTCCGATGTGAAGCTGATCTCTGCTGTGTCGTGGAAAACAGTTGCCTGTGCTTCTGTTTGCTTGCACTGTCCCTCAGTTTGCAGTGTGTATGTGCACCCTGCAATGCACTGGCATCACATCACTGTCTCCCCTACTTAGTGTTCAGTGCATTCTGGGATAACTGCAGGCTTATCAAGTCCCTGTATTTTCCTCTTCCAGAATGTGCTTAGAAATTAATGTCAGCCTATTGATATTTATACTATATCACTGTACTGGATAAACTGTTAAAAGATGGATGATTGGGCATATATAAAATATATAAGGTCATGTATTCTTTTATTTTCTGTGTCATTGTGACCTTTTATCTATTTATCCTTCATCCAGTCAGGCCGCTTTGAGCCTACAGCCTGTACCAGGCAGTTAGGGCGCAAGACAGGGGAACACAATGGCTTCCTTCCCTGATTCAGAAACATTCACGTCTGTGAATTGGTGACTCAGAATTTCCCATAGTGTGTGATTCTGTGTGTGACTAACTCCCGTCCAGGGTGTACCCCAGCCCTCTGCTGCTTTGGATTGGCTCCAACACCCCACCCCCCATTACCCTGACCAAGATAAAAGGTTGGAAAATAGATAGATGGATTTTCCAGAAATAAAACAGAAAATCTGCAAGTCAATCACACGAACTTGTGGAAGAACATTCTTATAATTATTGTTTAATAATCTTATAGCAGATGTATATCTGCAGATATCATAGTTATTAAAATACTAACCAGGAAGTGGCAAAGATTCATATTTCAGTTCACAGCTGCGTGTTTATTTTGAGTCCTGGACCTCAGCATACAGTCCTGTGGGTGGTTGGCTTTTGGGTCAGAGCCCTGCGGCACTTTCCATTGGTCCATAGGCCGGCCGCTGTTTGACGGAGCAGGGGTCCTGTATCTCTGTGTGGGCGGGCCTTCCCGGGGGTCACCCCATAACCCGGCAGCAGGACAGAGCCTCTGTCTTTCACCGCTCCCCTCCATCTGGGTAAAGGGATTATGGGGGATGAGATAATCACCTCACCGTTTGATTCAATGCAGCACATTCCCCCCATCCCCAGTCTGCAGCCCGCAGTCCAAAAGAGCTGCCCAGTCACTGATCATCACATGTAATCTTACCAGTCGTCCTTTCCTTGGTCTGGACACGCTTGTGCCAAAATTGCTGATGGAGGACTTTGCAGTGTTCCAGCATAGTCAGTTGCCAAAGTTACAACAGCAGAGACTCTCTTTGGCCAAGCCTGGGTGATCTGGTGCCCTAGACAAGATTTCTGCTAGCCCCCCCCCCCCCCGAACAAATTTCAGTAGCACAGAGTATCTGGCTCCCTGTGATGGAGAATATGGATGGATGGATGGAGAGTATCCGGCTGCTGACAAGCTTGCTGGGATCCATTTCACAATAAAAGTGGTGAGATAAATAGTAGTGTAAATAACTGTAATATCATGGAATGCAGTCAGATATATGCCTTCTGATTTTTTTTCCCCTCGCTCTTTTGCGCCCTCTAATCAGCTGGTGCCCCCGGTGACTGTCTGTGTCACCTGTAGGGTGAGCTTGCCCTCCATAATGTGTCCTTGACCACCAGTCCCACGGTTGAATATTCTGATGAATATACTACAAGTAAGCAGAACAACCTGGCAGACGATACCCGTCGGCTCCTTGACAGACAGCTGAAATGAAAAATAAAATGATGCTTTATTTGCCATTTGTAGAGATACATCGGGATGCTTCTTTCCATAGATCCCTTCTTGCTTTGCTCTGAGACATACACACATGTACATGCTGTTGAGAGCAAAGGTTGGGGTCTGAGCACAGCGTCAGGCCATTAATCCTTCACCCCTGCAGCATTCTGGGGTGGGGTGGGGCGGGTTAACAGCCTTGCTCAAGGGCCCAGTGGACGTGTCACTTGGAGACAAACCGGCGACCTCCTGATCACAGGCACAGAGTCCTAACCTACTGAGCCATGTACCACAGCCCCCACAGGCTTGTGATATTATCTGTTTCACTGTATGTCAGTTTGGTCCTAAGCTTCTGCTAAATAAATAAACGTAAATATAAAATGCAAACCCATTCAACAGTCCTGCATCATAATCATCCATCATGCAGAATTTATTTCTGCTATTCGGGCTAGTGTGGTGCTGAGGTATCACCCGCTGCATGGCTGCCCTCAGGTTCTCACCCCCGTCGTGTGGTAGGTGCGACAATGCAGTGTAATCAGTGCACACTCCTTACCCCTCTCTCTCCCTCTCTCTCTCTCTCTATATATGAGCAGCCTGCTGGAAAGCCTTCGCCTACGTGCTAAATAATAACCGTGAGGTAAATTGCGGGTCTCTTTAAAGCCTCACTTGGCCTTTGGCTACCTCAGAAAAATGCCAGGAAAGGCTTAGAAACTGAGCTTTTCTTATGCGATATCTCAGCCCTGCAACCTGGCAGGAGACTAGCGGTGTTTCCGAATCCAAACAGGCCAGCCAATGGGAAGTGTTTTCCTGTGAGGAGTCTGCACTGTTGCTTATTCTCACTTCCTCTCCTATCCTGAAATGGCCCTCTGACACTGACTTTTTTTCTCTCTTTACTTGCATGTAAAAGCATCTTTGGATGATAATATCCTTCTTGATGATATGGACAAGGAGTTCCCAATCTTAGTTGCATGCGAACAGAACCTACAAACATTAGGGGTCCTTAAAAAAAACTATGTGGAGTACTGTGCAAAAGTCTTAGGCAACAAAAGAAAATGATATTTAAATGATCTTCATGTTGGTGTAAAACTATGCTATTTTGCCTCTCAAAATGTGTCATCTTAGGCATTTCCAAACTTCTGCAAAAGTCACCCCAATATTTCCAGCAACCCTCCAATTCACCAATGCATTTTTGACTCGACAACTAGCGACCTTGTAGATGAACTTGTGGTGAAATATAATAAATAAATGGAATGGTTGAGGTGCCCCTGAAAAGAGGATTGAGAACTGTTCATCTAGCAATCCTTCTAGAAATTTAGAAATTTTTTGGAGAACAGAAGAAATTATTATTAGTTTTTATTGTTACTTGTAATTTGCACATGTTCTAATTTTACATAGTCTTTTTTTGTTCTGAGCAAAAGTGCACTTACTGTCCAGATAAATTGCTTTAAACATATCTTTTGTCTGCCTAATACTTTTGCGCTGTACTGTAGTATACTTCTGGAAATTAACTAACCCCAGAGGAATAGTGGAGGCTAGGAACCCCTAGTATTGGCCATGTGGTAAAAAAGAATAAAGCCCATTACAGCCTTACAGTTTAACAACGTTCACCTGTTCCCATCCCTTAACGTAGATAAAAACAAAGACATTTGACAGATAATGCAAAAAATTCCACATTATTATTTTAGGTCAGCAAATATACACTCTGTATAGTTCCTGCTGCAGGAGGTCTGGACAATACCCTGGCTTCTTTTTCAGCCAGTTGTTGTGGGGATTCCCATGTGCGTGTTGGATCATTGCTCCTTCTGATTCCGCCCTCAGAGGACCTTCTGCTTTCCCACTACGGTACTCCTGGAGTGTGTATCGTATGAAGTTATAGCATAGCAATGCACACCAGGAGCAGGTCCCACCATTTTGATGGCAGGTGTGAGGTTCTTCTGCATAAAATTTGAAACATTGTAAATTATGACAGATTCATGATTGACTCATCTGTCTAGAGCTGCTTGTTTCAGAAGTCAGAATCAAAGTTTACTGGAGCACATGTGCTTCTCGGACTCAGACCTTGTGTTTGTTACAGTGAGTGGCCTGTGCGGCTTGGAGACTTTGGGGGTGTATGTCGAGATTCCTGGCAGCTTCATTTGAGAGCATCTTAAGGAGAATCTGATGTAGATGCCAGTGCTGGGTAGTTTGGCACAGTCACTGAATTCTCTCCACTGGCAGATTGACGTCTCTTACTATGGAGAAAAAGGGCTTTGTATTGTCGAGAAACTGTTTTGTGTGCTTTACTATGCCAATGAGCAGTTTCAGAATGAAAACCATCAAAGACTTCTGCTAATATGTGTATGATGTGTTAGCAGGGCTCTCAGATTTCATCAAAAGTTTGGATTGAGATTACATCTGTTAGAGGCGCAGCGTGTGTCTCACGGTCAATGCGTGAGACTTGAGAGCCCTGCCTACCGCATTCATATAAAACATGCTTGCAGCGGGATCACATGCAACAAATACTATTTTCTGGTTGGCCGTCTAACTAGACCGGGACAACTATGAACTCTACACTCCATATACCCACGCCTCATCCATTAATTCTATATAACGGGACACCTTGGTGGGCGTTTTCCCTTACTTCTCAGCCTGAGAAACACAAGGTGTGGCGTGTGAACTGGTTGAAATGCGTGTGTCTTACGGTCACTGTGTGAGACTTGAGAACCCTGCGTTAGCCCTGTGTTCAGTGTGAGGTTTCCTTCTACTAATCCGGGTGTGACGTGTTACCTTCTGCTAAACGAGGCATGATGTGTTAGCTTCTGATAATCTGGGCAGAAGGAATCATCTTCTGATAATATGGGCATGATTTGTTAATTTCTGATAAACTTGGCACGGTGTATTAGCTTCTGTCAATCTGCAAGTGATGTGTAAACTTTTACTAAACTGGGCATGATGTGTTAGTTTCTGCTAAACGGGGCATGATGTGTTAGCTTCTGCTAATCTGGCTTGATGTTTCATCTTCTGCTAAACTGGGTGTGATGTGTTAGTTTCTGTCAATCTAGATGCAATGTGTTAGCTTCTGCTAATCTGGATGTGATGTGTTAGCTTCTGCTAATCTGGATGTGATGTGTTAGCTTCTGCTAAACTGGATGCGATGTGTTAGCTTCTGCTAATCTGGATGCCATGTGTTAGCTTCTGCTAATCTGGATGCCATGTGTTAGCTTCTGCTAATCTGCATGTGATGTGTTATGTTCTACTAATCTGGGCATGATGTGTGAGCTTCTGCTAATATGGGGTGCGTTTCCTGTACAACAATGGAAGTTAGCATTAACGATGCATCGTACTATGTTAGTTCAAACTAACTAACATCCAATGTACAACTATTTCCCAAGACCGTCATACTTTGTTAGTGCCACAGTACCACAGGCCTAACACTGGGCTCTCAACCACCAAAGTTCGAACTACTGTGGTTGCAGAGGTGATTAGTCTGACTCTCACAGCGGGTCGCATGCAAAAACCCACAAACCTCATAATATTATTTATAAATATAACAGTTCTACCAATATTACATTATTAGTTTATTGTACCAGTTATTGTATGCTGTTAAATAGCTATAGTAGTATTAAAAACCCAAAAATAGCAATACCGTCATAATATGATGCTTGTATGATGCCTCTTGTGGAGGGAATAAAAGAAATAGGATATTAGCTATTCGGCTACAATGCATTTAATGACATCGGCTCTATCTGTAATTATGTTTATTTTATTTTTAATCACACTATAAACGCTGATAAATTCCTGATCCGTCACCGTTTGTGCAGCCTTAGTGGCTCAGTGGGATTGACGGCTGTGTAAAACACCCAGCATAATTCGCCAAATTTCTTGCCTACACAGTCATGGGTTTGTATCTAAGCACCACTGTTCGTTTATTTTTTTGATCTCTTTTCATATTACGATGAACAAAAGCTCTCGGTGATTAAGAAGTGATTCATTATTTTTTGCCATCAATTTGCTTTTTGTTTTATTTGCTTTCCCTCGTGTCTTTTCCCTATTTAATGCTGTGTGCACGTAAGCACTGAATGATAAGTCGTTTTCAGCATCGCCATCACAATGTGCGCCTGCGTAGTGAGCATATCGCATTTTTATTGCCGCTGTGTCGTGTCTGTTGACACAGCTCACGAAAACACTGCCAACTTACTACACACACTCTATTGAGAAATTCTATTTGGCAATAGTTTATTTCGGGTAATTTCATCTTCTTTTTGATTTTATAAATATCGCGATATTACTTAATTTGATATTGCCACGTCATAATCGTATAAAATTATATATATATAGGATGTGTTATGTTTTAGTTTCTGTCAATCTAGATGCAATGTGTTAGCTTCTGCTAATCTGGATGTGATGTGATGTGATGTGATTCTACTATATAGCTCAAACTAGGTGGATAAACAACATCCTCTCCCATCATATCAAAGAGAGAAGTACATGAAAAAATTCCTCTAACAACTACATTTTCAAAGCACTTGACATTATCGGTGTTTGTACAGCAGGATATTTAATGCTTTCGCCTTATTTACACGGTGACTACCCTCCTTCCAGTACATTCTCCACCATCAATGTCGTAGTCACTCAGAACTAAGCTTCTACCTACAGCCTGAGAGCACACCTGAGTATCTAATTTTATATGCAAGTTTCTTCCTCACAATTAGCTAATCATTTTCATACATTCTGTACACCTGATTCTAATTAGCCTTTTAATTTAGACAACAGAATTAATGGTTGACTGACTGTTAGGGTCTTTAACATTATGTTGCTGTATGAAATATAATTTTTTTTTCTCTTGCATTATCGACTCAGACCTCACAAACTGTGTGTTTGTGTGTGTCTGCGTGTGAGTGTGTGCCCTCCCTGTGATGGATGGGCATGCCTGCCACATGCCCTGAGCATCTTGGGGTTTGTTCCAGACTGGCAGTGACTCTGCATTGAATAATCTGTTGAGAAAAATGAATGGGATGGAATGGATTTCTAGAATGAGGCTGATGTCAACCTTGTGCTACATGGAAGATACATGAAAGATGTCAAGATTTTATGGTTTAACAAATGGGCTGCTAAGTGCGCTGCTGTGTGAGGTGTACTGTGTACTTTTGACCACATTGCAGATGCTGAGATTCATGTCTGTCAATGTAGGAGATCATTCACCTGGGAATGTAGGTGTCTGGAGTAACATAGCCTCCCTTGCCTTGAATTTCTTTCTTACTCTTTGTAAGTTGTTATGGGGACTCTCTAAGCTGACAGTCACAGCCTTGCCCCCCTTCTTTGGTAGGTGGTCACCAGGGGCTGTGAGACCTCGGAGATGACCCTGAGACGGAACAGCCTTGGCCAGCTTGGCTTCCACGTGAACTTCGAGGGTGTTGTGGCCGACGTAGAACCTTTCGGCTATGCCTGGCAGGCGGGACTACGGCAGGGCAGTCGGCTGGTGGAGATCTGCGGCGTGGCGGTGGCCACATTGACGCATGAAGAAATGATCGACCTGCTGCGCACATCGGTAACGGTGAAGGTGGTGATCATCTCGCCACATGAAGATGGCACGCCCAGGAGGTAAGGCGCCACCACAACCTGACCACACGTTTGCTCCATGTGATGGGTAGACGACCCACGATCTGACTAGTACCTACACCAAGTTTGCGTATGGCTGGTTTGGCAGTTCTTACTACCTCTTAAAGCCATGAAAACAGAAGTATGAATCTTCTCAAAAAATGTCTGCTGTCTAGTAGCTCAGCTTGGACTTCTGCTAATATCTCCATTCACCAAGATGCTCTTACTTAAGAGGAGATCCTGCTGTGAGTTGAGGTTGCTACTCGTCAAGCTTTCATCCAAAAACAGATGTAGTAGAAGAACTTCTTAAGAAGATTTTAGAGCAAATGGGGTTTCTCACATCCTTTGTTTACCCAGATGGATGCGTGATGTGTATGCTCATATGAATCTACATACCCTTTTAGACCAAATGCTGTTTACAATCTAACACGCGCTGTGAAATCTTACCAATTTTACATAACTAGGTGTAGTGATATATTTACTAGAATTTCTGCCAGCATTTTATAGAAGTTTGAAGTTTATACCAGTAATTCTTCAGTAATTGGTCTTCTTTTTTTATCGATTCTCCGGTCTGAAAGTTGGTTTATCTACCTGCGTCAGAGAAGTTCTTATAATGTTTGCATAACAGATGGGTATAGGGACCTTGTCGTGACCCGTTTCGGAGAGTAAGCATGATAGTTATTGGTTTTTGTTGGTGCTGTTTGACTAAAGAGCTTTGATAAATATCACCATATAAGTCACCGTATTGGTTTTTGCCACTTTCTCCTCACTTGTCGAAGTTGCTGAGAATCGCTATGCAGTCTGTTGTTTCTCTCTGCCTTTTTCACTTTTGTTTGCTTTTTAGTCTTTTCTCCCAACTACCAGCTGCCTGTTCCTGCATCTGTACATTTTTTCACCACTTCTAATACAAAAACTATCGATTCTTTTGATGCACCAGCCGCTGTGAGTTTTGGGTTAATTTGTTTTCAGCCCCTTTCTAAGGATCTCACCGGCGCCTCTTTCTTTATTTTTACATTTATACACTGATGATTTTTCCAGATATTTGGCATGAAGAAAAGATGGATGTGTGGATCTTTTTTTTTTCCCTAGGCTGTTCTCAGCATGTGCAGGCGAGGTTACTTGATTTGAGAGGGAAAGGTCCGGTTAACGCGTACGGCGCGTTTGTGGAGGGCGGAGCAGGGTTGGAGTTACAGATAACACTGCCGTATCAATGCTGTTGTAGCGTCGTTGAGGGTGCCAGCTAGAAACTGTAACTGCGAGGTGTCAGTCCTCTGCTAAGAGCGAGATGCACTTCATGACAGCTCGCCTGTGTACAAAGTAGCAGATCACTGTGAATTTTTAGGTCTTCATTAACGAAGATTTAGGTCAGAAAAAGGGTGGCACAGTGGTCTCACACCTTCAGTGTTGGGGGTTTGGAGACCTCGCCCCCTCTGTTTATGTGTGTGCGTGTGTGTGTGGATTAGGTTTATTTTGTAATAAAAAAACTGTTTTTTTGTCATTGTGGGGACCATTTTTCAGATCCCCACAAAGATTTCTGAATGCTATCAAATAAGTTAAAATGCAAAAAGTTCTCGTATTTTGTTTGGTTACTTATGGTTAAGGTTAGGGCTGGGTAGGGGTTAAGGTTGTTGGGATTAGCGTTTTTCCCATAGAAATGAATGGAAAGTCCCCACAATGATATAATTACAAACCTGTGTGTGTGTGTGTGTGTGTGTGTGTGTGTGTGTGCACGTGCACATACCCTGGGATAGACCACAGACAGTACTGAATTAAAGATGGATGGGTGGGTTCAAACTTTTGTTTTCTAAAAATGACATTCAATCCAGTCAGACATACTTGAGGAAGAATGATATTGAAAAATATCAAAATTTTCATATTGTTTTTCATGTTATTCGTCTGGAGAACACATGTTAAAGTGAACCCAGATCCGTTTTTAAGATGGAGGCTTGTAGACTCCCAGAATGGGGTGGAGTCATGTGACCAATACGTTAATTTGCTTCACCTGTGGTTAAATATCCCTCATAATTTAAGACTGGCATCATTTTTCCCTCAGGAGGAAAATGCAGAATGATTCCAAACTTGTTTTTTCCTGTGATTTATTTATTTTTTTGTCCTGATGCCAAAACGGCTCTTTTGTTTCCATTCCTCCTGACTGTTCCAAAATACAGTTCCTGATTCCTCCCTCCCCATCTCTCGCTTCTGTCCTCTTCGCCACCCAGATGGAGCGGCGTGCCGGCTTTTGTGCTCAGAAACTCAGCAGATTCGTTTCTCGTTATTTTCCATTGGGTTGGTGGGAGTGACTGAGAAGGACCACACACAACAAACAGGGTTATTTCTTATTTTGCAGTTTCCTCCGACCCTATAACCACACATTTGATTCAAATAATGTCCAGGCATTTGTGTCTTTGGAGAACTTTGACAGCTTCATATGAAACATACATTTTCAAATCGGAATTTTATTTTTCTAGCTGTGTCTGACCTTTTACCTTAAATGTCACTTGACTTATGGCGGCGAATCAGAAGTGGGGGTGGCCTTTGAGAGATTGTAGCTTTTTTTTAGTCTTTTTGACCACATCTGCATCATATATTCTCCTTCGCTCTGCTCCCGTCTGTCCTGAATATCCCTTCATTCACTGCTGTCCTTGATCTTTATGTCTCCCTCGTGTTACTTGTCCCGAATCCATTCACTTGAGTGACACTTGGACATGGTCGATGGGTGACATCATCGGCCTGCTGAGGGGCACGGCCTGTCTTGGCACCAGCGGTGCCGCTTTTTACCCTCTCGGGCTTGCATGAGAAGCAGACATTGATGCACTGAGGGAACGTCGGCATTGGATTTCCAGGAGCCCCGCTCATGCTTAGTGTTTAGTCACCACGGTGCCGCGATAAAACACAGAGCCTCACATGAAACATAATTGGGTCTTTCCATTTGGCCAGGAATATGGTGTTCAGAAATGACACTGCATCATGTAATTGCAGTAGTAATTGTGGACTATGTACCATATCGGTGCCTCAGACCGACAGCTCTTCATGCCCCACTTCGTCTGTGTGTCCTTTCATATATTTATTCTGGAGTCTCCTCCTTTTTAAGCTTTGCAATGTGCTGTGTGAGCTCAAACATGATACCCTGAATAAGTATTTATGCCAATGCCAGTATAGCCCTTACAGTCATCAGTTAAATGTGTTCCTGGCTGGTCAAATCTCTGTTTAGGTCAAAGGTTATTTCGATATGCAGTCTTTTCCTTTTAGTGCCTGGTTCCATGACAATACAGCATGTGGTCTGAGTTTGTCAGACTCAGTGGTTAGATATTTGAGTACATTCTGAGTTTCCTTTTATAAACCCAGTGTGTTTGTGTGAGTCTCTTCCTGGTTTATTAGCTCAGGCAGCTAAGAGGTTCCTTATGGATCGGCATCAGTTTGCAGACCGCAGGCAAACCTCCATGGGTGCTAATGAATTGATTAATCGATTGTGGGCAGAAATCCAGTATTTCAGTCTCTGTATTTGTGTCTGGCTGTGGGGTAGGTACCCCCTTGTAAATGTGTTATAGATGAAACCCGGAGTGCCTGCAAGGTGACCTAAGAACCCCCCCCCACACATACACACACACACACACACACACACATTTGCCTGCATGGCCCTGTGCTTCAGCCAAAAGGGATCTTGACGCGGATCTATGAACCCGTCATCAATGACGCCTTGCCCTAATGAAGACAAAGTGCCAGGGACACGAGCCTCTATCAGGCAGCCTTGTTTTTATTGACAACTATCAATGAGGCAATTACAGTGTGTTCTGCCCCGGAGCACGGCCAGTGCTGAGATTGCCTGGAGGGAGCCATGGGGGGCCTTGCTTCATAAGACCTGACCCCAGGCGTGCCCCAGTTCTTGGCAAGGGGCCGTGGAAAAGGCTACTCCTGTAACACGTACAACAGATCTCCGGCCAGAGGTTGAACCGCGAAGACATCTGCCCAGTTCCTTGGGCCACCAACTGTAGATCTGTAGATCTCATTGGTTAGTGTAAGACAGTGGTTCTCAAACTCGGTCCTCAGGTCCCACTGCCCTGCTTGTTTTCCAGCTATCCCTGCCCTACACACTGCTGATTACCTGGATCAGGTGTGTTCAGTCAAT
>JAODJX010000043.1:13850626-13876231 GCA_026776945.1 Isichthys henryi
GCATTTTTCCCATAGAAGTGAATGAGCGGGCCCCATAAGGATAGGTATACCCTACATGTGCGTGTGTGTGTGTGTGTCTGTGTGTGTGTGTGTGTGTGTGTGCGCACGCACATTTGTTTGTGTTTAACACAAGACTTAGCAAGTATTAAAACCACCCCAAGCCAAGTCCTTTAAGCGTGCTACAAAGTGTGGTCATTCTTCACCTCGTAGCCATCCAGAAAATGAGTTTACACACATGACATAGGCACCATTTGAATCCCATGACACCGGAGGTGTGTTTACTTGTGCCAGTGAACGGCCATGTGCTGAAAATAGGAGAGAAATTAATTTATTCAGCACACGCTCCTGTAAGCAGGAGGTAAAGCAGAGCTCATCACAGCTCCGCGGCATCATTCACAGCCCAGGGTGTTAATTGGGAGAGTTCCTAGTCCCTGCTTTGGAAGCCAGTGTTTGCGCTGATAACCTACTGGGTACCATGGAGGTTTTACCACCTTTCTATTTAGATATCGTTGCCTCTCTGTCTCCCCTATCACTGAACCACTGATCATGTGACCTGCAGGCTTGACTTGATTGGTCATTTCCAAAACAGCTTTACGTACTTCCCCTCTAGTCGGAGATAAGTGGCGTTGGGTTTCATTGTGCAAGACGGAGCATCTCCACACATTGATTTTTGGAGGTCGGGTCCATTTCAGCTAGAAGTTGGAAGCTTTTTAACTTTGAATGAGGAAAAACTGTAAAAAAAAAAAAGCATTACAAAGGGAAATATCTTTTTTCTTTATTGTCTGTCATCTACACCTTCATCTGACTCTCAAAAGCCTCAGTTTGCTAATGATAAAGTATATCGCACTGAATAAAAGCTCTGCTGCCTTCTATTTTTTTTCCATGACATCCAGGGGTCACCAAGCATAGACCAGAGGGCAAAAGGCAGTTTCCAGATGTAAATTAACAATGACAGTGAAAGTCCATTACCACCTCACGTTATGCGTAATTGCCGTTATGTTGCGAGATTCAGTGAATAGGAATCAGCAACATTATTCCTAGCCCAAGAATTCACTTACAGAGTTCTGTGGCAGGTTTACTCAGAAGAACTATAACCTCCAGTCTTTTCAGAAGAGCCTGCGATTGGTGCCACCAGCAGCCTGTTCTGCTTCTTCTCTGGAAAGTGCCAGTAGTACCATTTATTTACATCATTGCTCATCGGTTGCTTCATTGATTATAACCACTCACGTTATATACAGATAGCTGCTACATTGTCATCTGAAGATTTCAAGGTTCTTTGCAGTGAGGGGATGACTCCACTACTCCTCCAGAGCTGCGTAGCACCGACCTTGGCGTTGCGAAGGGCATGTCCGCTGCCAGAGCTCTCACCCCACATCACTTAAAGAAGGGTGACGTTTAATTAGTCTGCAAGCCAGGGAGTTTGTTCAGTGGCAGATTTAGAGAGGAGATTAGGGCTCTGGCTACGAGGTCAGACATTCGTGAGTTAGCTTGGCAAGAGCTTTCAAAAGACAGAACATCCTTCAGTATTAGTAACATAACTCAGAGAAAACAGTGACCCTGCAACCAAGTTATTTTGACTTAAGCTATTAAGCTACAAGATAATATCGCTGTATCTTAAAGGACCCATCCATCCCTTGGGTTTTTCAGGGCAATGCAGGACCTGGAGAGCCCCCAGATCTCCCTGTGCGGTAAGGGGGATCCCAGCCAGCACTACCGGAGCTCCCCCAGCAACCAGTCGTCATCGAGCGACCCCGGCCCGTGCGGCAGCGGCACCTGGGCCCAGCAGGCTGGATACGAGGGGTACGGTCGCGAAGCGCACCCCCTGTATCGTCTGTGCAGGGTGGCTGCCCGATTGCGCGATAGCCCCCCATTTCCGCATATTTAATACTCCCGCCCCTGCCACCTCCCCCGCTCGGTTCCTGCGGGGTGTCCCTGATTAACTTTCAGTATCCATGGTTTCGAGACAGACAGGCTTAGCGTTGCCCCTTGGTTTTCGTCTCAAGTTGCTGCCGTATGTTAGACCTCCTGAAACCTTGCTGCATCATTGGAGAAAGCAGCTGGCTTAATGCAGCTAGTAGGTCTCAGTCCACAGCTGGCGCCCCCTAGAGGAAAGGGTACTTGGTAGTTTCCTGTTTGTGCAGAGTGTTGTTCAGATACTCTAGCTGGAGATCTGTAGCTCTGTACAATAGCAGTGATGATAATGACTGGGCCGATAGTTCAGTTCTGTCACTGCAGATCTTTTCCCCTGGGGTCTTCCCACTTGCATGGGTTCCCGACCCTGCATGGGTGAATCATACGCCACTCTATCACACATGTTGATTGTGTTTGATTAAGAACCTGGGAAATCATCACGATGATCACCGCGTAGCCAATCATGGCATATTTTCGCATCATGCTGAGCTGAAGACTTGCAGCCTCATGTAATTGGCTTCTGTCCCATGCTTGAAATGAAAATAAATGCGAAATGCAGCTGTGCAATATTTTTATTGCATCATTTATTTCCCCATCTTGAGCAGCTTGCATGTTTTATTTTGTGTTTTTTTTAGCTCATTTGTACTAGTTGCTTAAGGCTCACACAGTCAAACAGCAACGCCCAACAGAAGGAAAACCCCAACCCAATAAATCCCAACTGATGGAACTGATTTAAAGGGTTAAATGGGTTAGTTTTCCCTGTTGAGGCAAGTCTGAAACAAGGATGCTGTTGGATGATGGCCCAACAACCCATACCAGCTCTAAGCTCTATTCCATGTCTCTAGCTGCCAGTCGCCTGTTCTTCACGATGGCTCAGGTGATGGTCTGGGGGGCCACCTAGATGCAGATGGGCTGCGGGACAGGGAACCCCCCCTTGAAAGGACCAGATCAGCCGGTAAGTCCCTCACCAAACAAACTACCCAAACCATCGATTTTGGGCCCTACAGGAGCCCCAACTAATTAATTAAGAACAAAAGATCTGAATTAGCAGAAGTCAGAACAGATCATTAGCACCACAGTGATCATTTTGACGGACATCTATTATAGCGGTTAGCATAGTGAGCGTGTTCTTTAGATTGGAGTAGTGTGTCTTCATCAATCAGACAGAATGATCTGTATTTAAACTTCCTCAATTCATTTTCCTGCATGAATCACAAGTCGCTTTATTACGGCCGGACTGCGTCTCTTGTCAGTCGGCTGCCAGCCGTTTCTAAATCTGACGCGTAGCCAAAAACGACTTGATGTTCTCATCCATTCTATTACTGGCGGAGGCTATATCTGCTTCAGGCTGCCTTTCTCACACGCTTATCTGCTTCCCGTTTGTGCCGGACAGAGGCGAAGTGGCACATCCCCTCCACCAAGATCCTGAATGCTTTGAAGGACAGAGGCCTACAGAAGGAGGGAAAGGACTCTCCAAACAGGCTGCCTCGCGTGAGTCTCCAGCAGCAGGCCACCTCAGCTGCCCATGCAGACAGAGAACTGCAAAGCACGAACACCAGAACATTCCATGCTAGATTAACTCCAAAAAGCGATTCATTTTACACAATCTTTGTTTTGTATGTGTGTTCAACGTTGATGCTATTATATGTCTCTAAATCTGTGGTATTCAGTTACGTTACCAGCATTAACTTACAAACCATTTACTTTAGAAGGTAAGCAGATCTTTTTCAAAGTGACACACGGGGTGTTATTTTCTATTACTTAGTTTCTGCTCCCAGTGCACAAACCTAAATGGTACAACCTGCTACACATCTAGACTACAATAAACGTTTTTTATAAGTAGAAAGAATACACTCTAGAACAATGATAGAAAGTACAGTATTGTAAATACATGAGCCAGCAGTAGTTCTTATTATCAAATATATGTGCTGTAGATGGTTGTAATGCGCTATACATTTACGCACCTGGTAGCACAGTAGGTTCATTCACACCAGCATCACCCCAAACGTGAGTAATGTGACATCACTAGCGATAGGAATTTTTCAGCTCCATTATAGTCTTATGGGACCACCGTTGTATATGTGATCCATCACATTTTGCGGCACATGACTGTTGTTTACGAACATAATTTGGTCAAAGTTCTGTATCTATATGTTAGTGACTCACATCCATCTTTATATGATGACTATGATGGGTAGGTTTGTTTTGTTTTTTTTGAGGTCCCACTCAGATGTTCCAAAAACTAAATAAATGGTTGGCGAGTAGAGCCAGATGATCATAGCTAGCTAGCTATCTGGTTAGCATACTGTAACATGCTCCTTCACCATTTCCTAAATTTATTTAGTGTAGTTACCGTCTGTGTCCAGCAGTGGAGCTCTAACTCTTAGGGGCCTCACACAATTGTATGGTTAGAGTGGTGATACACACCGCTGTTGATGGGATGTTTAAACCCACAGCGGACAGATATGTTGCATCATGCATTACAGTGTGACCCCTGAACCAAGGACCGGGAGTCCGGTTAGTTCTTGGTTTTACTTGCTGCTCAGAATGCTTTAGCTACCAAGGGGAGTCCTGCTGTTGTCTTCTTGTATAAGGTGCAGTGTTGACTGATTTATTCACTGAAGATATTCAACTGAACAGAAGGCAAAGTGTTAAATCGCAGTTTGTTGGGTCGTTTTTGTATCTGGCTATTGCTGATATATCTAATGTGAAAATGCATTAATTGTCTGGCTTCATTTGCACAAGGTTAGAATCGCCCTAATTTTTGCCCAAGGGACCAATTTGCCGTATGAATATCCAAATTTTTCCTCTCCCCCCCCCGCCCTTAAGAATTTCTCATCTGTCGAACACTATGGCTATTAAGCATAATGGGGGGAGGAATACAGCATTGATGTATTAATGTTCCGTCCATGCATCAATCGTCTTGTACAGGGAGCATTAAAGTTTTAAAATGGCACCTCATTAACTTTTCACAAAGTCATTTTGGAATCGCCTGCTTGCGGAGTATGGTCAGTATTCTCATTGCAAGTGTTATTAATTGCACATTCCGAAATAGCCGGATGGTATGGGAAAAGCATGTCGGCTCCAAATATATCCCACACTTAATTAGAGCCCAAAATGGAGGATGGTAGGGAGCACAGTCCGCATAGCTTTCACAGAACCCAGAACCCAGCGTGGGCGGCTCTCTGCCTCTTTCGCTTTCTTCACAATCACGTTAAATAAAAGGGCACGACTCCATTTGCATGAGTGGAGCACCTTTGATTAGCCAAATTATCTGCTTATTCTTAGCAAACCGAACCCTATCTTTTTCTGCTCCGGGTTGTTCTCAACGTGGGTCACCAAATCCCTGATTATCTATGCAGTTACCAAGGAGCAGTGCTGTCAAACCTGCCACACCTGATTACCTGTCTCGTTTGCATTTCAAGACAGCTGTAAGCTAATGCAACATCAAAATGCGACCCGTGGAACCGAGTTTGTCGCGTTGACATTCTGTTCCACCGAATCCACTCATACATCATATAATAAAGGGGATGATCCTTTGAGTCACAGGTGACACAGGCCTCACTGTAAGTTGGTGGCAGGATTCTCTAAGCCCCTCACACATCATTAAAATATGAAAAAAACATGCATACTCCAAAATCTAGCGGAAAGCCATCCCAGAAGACTGGCATCTGTTGTAGCTGCAAAAGGGGGACCAATTCCATATTGATGTCTTTGGATTTAGAATAGGATGTCATAAAAGTTCCTGTAGGTGAAATGGTATAGTGTACATGGTGCCGAAATAATGACTAGATTTGGACCCAGGTAACAATATGAGAGCAAGACTTTAGAGAGGGCAGATTGAGCAGTGTTGTAAACGGGAAGACAACCGCTGTGCTTCCTTTGTTTGTACCTCAGGCTGGTGATAAGAGCTGCCCCAGCCACTGCTCTAGCCACTCCAGCAGCAACACGCTGTCCAGCAACGCCTCCAGCAACAGCGATGACAAGCACTTTGGCTCCGGCGACCTAATGGACCCCGAGATGCTGGGCCTTACCTACATCAAGGGTGCATCCACCGACAGCGGTATTGACACGGCGCCCTGCATGCCAGCCTCGGCCCTGTCTGCCATGACGGCCAGCCGGCTGCTGCTGCCTGGCCGCGGGGATGCGGCGCTGCAGTGGGCCGCCGAGCCCCCAGAAGATGGGGGTCGAGATGACGACGAGCCGACCAAGCTGTACCTGGCTCAGGGCTACGTGCCAGCAGTGGCCAGTAGCCGCGTGGCTGGAGGCAGCATCGGTGACCTAAGCGAGATCTCCTCCCACTCCAGGTATGTGAGCAAGGCACTGTCATGGCCGCCCTGCTGGCAAAGCACCGCGCCATGCCCACATTTCACTACAGTTATTTATTAAGGACCCGGGGACCGGTGGGTCCTCAAGAACCCCTGCCAGCATTTAAGGTTAGATCTCTATGATCCTCCTTTATTGTGCACCAAAGGGGCAACGAGGGGGAGTCCTTGGGGGTCCCTGCCTGTATTTTGAAAGTACACTTCCTAGATCCTTTTTTGTCCTAGCCCTCATGGGTTGGGTCTTCTGCCACAGAACGCCTTGTGGCATCAGCTTGCAAACCCTCACGGCTCCCAGTCAGGAAACTGGCAGCTGACACAGTCCATCTTGGTGCTGATAATTGATGGGACAGGAGAGATCTGCCCCAGTCTTTAATGCCAGACTATCGATGATTCGGTCTCCACATGCGACCATGTTTAATTGATCCAAATTCTCTTTGTCACTTGGAGATCTTGAAGGAAATGAGGTCGGCTGAGATGATGGTAATGAGAGGCTCGTACATTCAGGGCTTTCTAAAAACTTTTTCCAGTCATAAGTTCCTTCCGGTTGCTTGGGTCTTAGCCAGTGACCTTTGACCCATGCCGGATCCTCCCTTCTCCCTGTGGCCAGCGGATCCCACCACTCGGGCAGCCCGTCCACCCGCAGCTCCAAGCTGGGCATCTCTCTGGACTCCTCGAAAGTCTACATCGTCTCCCCGGGCAGCCTGCTGCCCAGCTCCACCATGGACATACGTGCCTATGCCCGCCAGGCTCCGCCAAGCAAGTACCTGATTGGCTGGAAGAAGGCAGAGGACAGCCCTCCACCCGAGGAGGCCGACAGGTTGGCAGAGTGTGGGTGAGTGTAACCCTGGAGAAAAAGGGATCTCATCTGATGAGCTACCAAACGCTTTATTTTTCTTGTGTGTATGAAACTCAGGCAGGGAATTCATGCGGTAACCGGTACCTCATGTCTCTGCAAGGCGGGACGGCCATAATTGCTCTTGATTAGGTTGTTTCATTTGAAAATTTGTTTTTAGTGGTAAACATGCACAATGAGGTCAGCCAAAACTCTAAAGACCTCTTTTTGAGAATATTTTATGTTGTATTTTAGGTTTTGTGTTCGCTTTAAATTAGTAACACTTGAGTATCCATCCATTTTGTAAATTCAGTACAGGGTCATGATGAGCTTGGAGCCTATCCCAGTAAGAAACAGGGCACGAGGCAAAGACACCCTACTACAGGGCACAGACACACACACACACACACACACCTCTGTACTCATATCTTTGTGGGGACCATCCATTCGTTTCTTAAACTCTACTCCCAACAGGACGACCTTAACCCCTACCCAGCCCTAACCTTAACCATAAGTAACCAAACAGAATACGAGACTTTTGGCATTTTTAGCTTTTCAATTGCATTCACAGATCTTTGTGGGGACCTGAGAAATGGTTGTTATCACATTTTGGGGGACATTGGTTCCCACAATGTAAGATAAACATAATCCACACACAGCGACCCCAGTTCACCAAATAACATGTTTTTGGACTTCAGGAGGAAGCCAAAGTATTCAGAGAAAACTGTCTGAAACACAGGAGCATAAACACAGAGCCCAGAGTAGGAATATGAGCTCACAATTTTGGAGGTGTGAAAGCGCTAACCGCTTCCCGACCATGCCGCCCGCAACATTGGCCCTGATTTTGTAAGTGATTTCTGGGAGATGGATCACGCAGCATCACACAAAATGAGATAATCATCAACTGCGGTCCCAGTTCATATCGGAAGGAGGTTTGGCTTCCTACACGACCAGGCATGTGGGCGACTGGCCAAAGCGGATGGGCTCGGTAACGACCGTGACGCGGCACGGCCAGCGTGACTCAGTGCTCCTTAATGATCGCCACCTGCATCTGACCCGCTATGAAACCTGTCTCCCTGCAAGGGTGGATTCTGAGTTGCAGCGAGTTTAAGGAGCGGTGCACACTCATGGGGGGGGGTCCTTTATCGCTGCTCCTATTTTTCTGCGGCAAGATCATTAGAAACTGGCATCCGGGTCGTGGAAAGCAGCCGCACGGCAAATCGGATTCCTTCCCGCCCCGCTGCCATGTTTATTATCATCTCAGAATTCCCCCATTGTGAGTTCCGTAATCACATTTGTGGGACAGGGACTGAACCCGCGACTCGGCGGTGATAGATAGCAAAGGGAAAGGTAATTTGTTCATGCGTCTTCTAATCTGCCCTGTAAAGGACTTGCAGAGACCCTTACCCCCAGCTTAATGATTGCCTCAGAATCCATACCCTGTTAAAGTTGCTTATTACATGGTAACCCTTACTTCATGAGGAGCAGAATGCGGAGCTTTGATTGAGGAAGCGGCTGTGCCGATCCAGCTCCAGTTTCTTCTTTTTTTTAGGGTGATGTACAGTCATTCTATCTAAGGCTCTGGCGGGCAGCTCTGGGTGAGAGGGCCAGCCGCACTTCCAGTGCTCAGCTACGCCTACCCCCAGAGTTGCACCCTTTTGGGCGGCACCGAGCTGGCCTGTCCATGCTCCCTGTCTGTGTCCGTTTGCCTTCTCTTGCCCACTGTTGACGGAGTGCAGTGCAGTGTAGTGCAGTGTAGTGCAGTGCAATGTAGTGCAGTGTAGTGCACTCTACAGTATAAGCTATGTCCCCTCTATAAGCTACACATATTTTCTGTTAGGACCTGCTAACCTTCTGCGCTCCCCCCAAGAGCGGTCACAGCATGTCCTCATCTGACCTAAGACCCTTGTCTAATGCTCTGGGTGATCGGGCCTTTATGGGATGTTTAGCCGTATTGGGCTTAGTCCCAAACCCAGTCAGCAGGTCCCCCCATGTGAATCCAGCATCAGCGCTTGTCTCAGAGTCTTCCTGGGTATCTCCCCCAGAGTCCCCATCCTGCCTGTTACCTTCCGCATCAGTTTGTTTGACTGATAGGCGGAGGTAAGAGTATCAGCAGGCAATCGGCCTTTCTGTAGGCACCACTTGAACCGGCCCATAAGCTTCACTCCCCTTTCCAGGATCCATCTTCTTCTGTATTGCACAGTACACCATTTGACACCATTTGTCAAACCCCCCCCCCCATCGACCTCTTATTAATTTCACGGTTATACCCCCGCCCCCCAAAACAGCCATAGATAGCAACAAATGAATAACACCGATTATGAATTCTTGCATGATATAGTACAGCACTTAAGTCCTAATGCTAAAAATTGATCGCTTGTAATATAATTTACTTAGCTGAGTAAGTGCTTTGATTCTGAATCCAGGCCTTAAAGAATAACACTGAAGCATGTCAGCAACCTCCACTGCATCTCCCCTGTTCTCCCCCTGCCACCCCACAGGCAGCTGTACGCAGACATCCCCCTGCAGATGCAAGCAGCCATGCGAGACGGCAAGCTGCCCAAGAGCATGTCCAAGGAGGAGTTCCTCAAGATGATTCTGCCCGATAGCGTCTCCGAGGAGGATGGCCGGCGGAAGGTAGGCTGGCCAACTCAAGGGAGGGGGGGCCTAAATGCTGCTGTGTTTTCCCGCCATGTCCCTCCACCCGCCGACACTGCATGGGAATGTTTACTGAGACAGTGCGGGCTGCCCAGGCGACTGATGATATGTCGGGTCTCCTCCCTGTTTCCATGGAGAGCTTGTCATGTTGCACATGAGAGCAGGAGTGTCCGAATGCCTCTTGTGATTTGATTTACAGCCGCTAATTTTGCGCCAGTTGGGTGTCCTGGATGGTGGCCAAGGAGTTAGAGAGCATGGTGCATTAACTCTGTGTTCTTCCTCATGGCTAAATTGAATATTTGGGTTTCCATTATCAGTGCCAGTTGTCTAACTGGGAGATAGGGAACTGCCATTCTCGGGGCCATGTTTTGGCACTATTAAAAATGGTAGTATGGTAGACAAACTTTCTCAAGTTTACCAATGCGGTTATCTGTGGCTAGTTACTTACACAATCCCATGCAGTTTAGTTGCTTCACCCATGCTACACTGATCCATGTCCATCACATATTCAGCACAACATGTAATGACATCTACTGTATCTGAATCTTATAGTTGAGAACAAAAATGTAAACTTTCTGGCAGGGAGCTGGGAGGGAGCAAAAATTGTGGCCTGTGTTGGGAAATGCTGCTCTATGGCACCACACAGGCGTTTCTGGAACTTTAAAAAGGAGCCCCATTAAAGGCCTAATGCTTACCCTTACCGTGGGCATTCAGACCTTGAACTAAACCTGGTCACGAAAAAGGGAAATCAGTTCACTTGGTTCTCTGTGGCGTTACCTTTCCTGCTTTACAGCATAAGAAAGGACACATGTCGTTTCTAGGACATTTTCAGCTTCATGTCTGAGTCAGGCTGTGGGTGAAAAAAAAAAAGTATATCATTCCTTCCACAGTCAGTTGGCGTTCCATACGCGTAATCAATTACTCTGCTGTCCGATCAGCACATCAAATGATTTGCTGCTCAAGGACGGCACATTCAAACTCGCTCTGTCCAGGAAACGGCATCCCCAAGGTGCGGGATTCCCCTCCACGAAGGATTCAGAACCTCTTCCGCATACCGGCCCATCGTGGAAACCGGACGTACTTCCTGATGCTGTGGAGCAGTAAAGGGCCCTGGGCTTGGTGTGTGGATGTTACCGGAAAGATAGGAGTTCTCTTACCGACCCTTTGCATCAGCTAGAAGACCTTTGTGATACGTACTACCACCTTATCGAGGCCAAAGCTGTATGTTACGCTTGTGTACTTGTACCATGTGGTTTAAAATCCATGCCACACTCCTTTAAAGTAGGGGAGGGTATTGTAGTGCCAGGCCCTCGAGCAAAGCCCTTAACTTCTACTGCTCCTGGGTCAGTGGCTGACGTCACTATGGACAAAAGGGTCTACTAAATAAATATATATTGATAAAAGTAATTTAGAAATAGGTCACTCGCAACTAAAGCCATTACAAGCTATTTTTTCCTCCAGCCGTAATTTTCTTTCACTTTTTTCTTGTCGTGCTTCAGGGACATTGGACCCCCTCAGTACAGGAATATCTTGCATATTTTCCATAGCTAAGATGCATGGAGCGTTGTCATGATTCTATGCTAAATGTGCCTTTATTTAAAAATAAAATCAAATGAACAACACCATCCATTACCTCTCACTCATGTCAGCATAGGGCTTCCTGTGTCTCATCAGTTTTGATGGACGTCAAATATGGATGAAGTTGTGGAAGTGCATTGGAAATGCTCAGCGATGCAGAGTCCCCATTTTTGGCATCCACAGCAAACTACTTCACTCCTTAACCACTCCAGCTAACTGTGTCTCCCTGTTGTGCTGTATATGTAATAGACACAGTAGCCCTGTCTGAGGGCTAAACCCGGGAGTCATGCTGGCCTCCCGATTTGTGTCTGTTGCTTCCGGGATACAGGTTGGGAGGTGACGGCTTGCTCTAGTGACAGTGAGTCATGGTGCACGCAGCTTTGCTTCACTGTGGCCTGTGTCACTGCGGTTACCCCTCGACTACAGCTCCGTGGTCATGTCTGCGCTTGTACATGCAGCAATAGGTTGACCTCCCTTTCCCACAGAAACAGTACTTCATGTCCTCCCAGTGGTCCTTTAACCCCGATTCCCTTTCTCCATGCCCCATCAGCTTTCCTCCGCCGGCACCCTGTCTCCGCGGCGCTCGCTCTACCGCACGCTGTCAGACGAGAGCGTGTGCAGTCACCGTAGGGCCTCGTCCTGCGCCAGCACGCGTGGCTTTGCCCTGGACCAGGCCGCACCCAATGACATCCTCTTCAGCAGCACGCCGCCCTATCGCAGCACGCTGCCCCCGCCGCGCCCCGCCCTTGGCCACGCCTCCAACCTGCGGAGTGAGTACATTGCCGTTTGCTGTTAATAACATGATGAATTGTATATTTATATGAAAACGTATGCCTGTGCATTATATATATAATGTATATTTCATAGAATTGTTTGCGTATTTATAGCATTATTATATATTCAGGTTTATATGCGGTGTATGAATAATAATGGACTTGCATGGGTGTGGCACGACCCCCAGGGACTGTTCAAACTGCAGATATAGGAACAGGACGGTACCTCCTGGGAACACTGTACCTCCTTCTCCCACTAACCCCACTGGCTCCCTCTGGAATGCTTGCAGAGGCTAACGGGGCAGTTTTGAAACCAGTTGACATCCATGTGATCCATCTTCTGATCGGCGCCCCTTCCTGTCCCTAAGGGAGAAAGAGCCATGTTTTTTTTTTTTTTTTTTTTTTTTTTTAAAGAACGACCTTAATTAAAATGCGGTCTGTTCCTCCTCGCTCGGGCTTTCAGAGCCTTGTGTGGCTGCACATGAGCCGGGTGCTAGCTGGCACACGGCGATGCCGCCCATGGTGCTCGCGAGTTAATAGGCTGCAAGGTGTAGTTTGTCACCTGTTCTCCTTGGCAGTTTTTCATTAGCGAGGAGTCACGTCTCACGGCTGCGTGATGTATCTACTGACCCAACCCCCCCCACCCCATTTGCACTATGCCGTTTGCGGGTCTTGCAGGGAAACAGGATTGTTTGAGGCCTCCGGTTTTCTGTGTGGGTCTTGACCTTACGACCTCGAGATGAGTTTTGGGTGTCCAGACCCACTAGACACATGCGTGGAGTGGCCCCCTCCCTGGTTGAGATGACTGTTCTTCTGCGCCTCCTACCATCACGCAGATTGAGAGGAGGTCCTTTTGATTGAAACACGAGGACATTAACCCAGACATCAGATTTATTGCTGGCTGGATGGATCCCGTGGGGGAGACCCGCGATTCGCCAGCCTCACTGCGGCATCCATCCCGGTGAATTTAACCTTCGAGCACGTCCAGTGTCACTCCTGCTACAGCCAGATACCTCTCTGAAACCGCACGTCCCTAGAGGGTTGCTCTGCATGCAGGATTTCCCCCCCGCCCGGGTGAGAGACGGGCCAGCATTCATGAGGCCTGCGTGTGATTCATTCATTATTCATGCCCTTCACCTTTCGCGGACGGGAGCTGGAAGCTGCCAAATGAGCCGGAGTCCAGCAGCGCCATCAGAGTGACTGTGGGATCGGTGCCCAACCCGGACAGCCCGGCTCACGCGTTAATCACCGGCCGTTCGCCGCGGACCGCTCGGCACCGGGCTCTAATCTGCATCTTCACATGGGGCGCGGCCGTGTCGAACCGCGGTTATAAGCCAGGGGGTCTCTCACAACATCTGGAAATAAAGGTCTTTTTGGACGACCTTGAAATTCACAGCATATTTATAGGACATTTTTAAATGACTTGTTTGAGTGTGTATTCTGAAATTATCAGTGCGTTGAGTTACATCTACTTATAGTTATATAATTGTAACTTTGTTATGCTATTATGACAAATTTGTATTAGTCTTATCATTAGAGGAAGGTTGTTAATCTGTCGTTCTGATAAGCATTGGCCTGCGTGTATCCTGAACTGTATGCTGAGTCTCAGTCAGAGCTGCAGAAGCAGGGGATTGTGCTTTAGGAAGGTGGGCTTCCCCGCCCGCGCCAGCCTGACGGTAGCTCCCTCCACCTCCAGACGAATGCTGGTCCTCTGACGGCTCCCTGACAGACAAGTCCAAGTTCACGGATCCTGGGCTCATGCCACTGCCGGACCCCATCTCCGGCCTGGACTGGTCCCACCTGGTGGACGCTGCCCGGGCCTTCGAAGGTACCGTGTCCAGTGGAGCAGGCCGCCTGTTCACAGGCTGTGCGTCTCCTCAAAGCACTCCTTACTCAGTCCTACATGGGGATTCGGTTCAGCATCCCCCATTCCTGGCTGCTGTTGTCCGTCCATCCATCCATCCATTTTCCAAACCTTTCTTAATCTCCAC
Source organism: Isichthys henryi (assembly GCA_026776945.1). Taxonomy (NCBI): domain Eukaryota; kingdom Metazoa; phylum Chordata; class Actinopteri; order Osteoglossiformes; family Mormyridae; genus Isichthys; species Isichthys henryi. Next base: position 13,864,695 of record JAODJX010000043.1, read on the forward strand.
ACACATGTGACCCAGGCGGAGACTCGAACCTGGGTCCCAGAGGTGTGAGGCAACGGTGCTAACCACTGCACCACCATGCCGCCCCCGGCTGCTGTTTGTATTTGTAATGCTCATTCCCAGCCACGTCCCTCCTTGTAGTGTTAATTGGAAACGGAGATGGCATTTCCAGGAGGGAGCCATTTTCACGCTGCTGCCCTGCAAGGAGCCACTCAGGAAAATGGCGGCCTCTTCCGCTTTCCGCAGTCAGGCACTCGGCTGCAAGTCGCAGGCAATTAAAGCTTTTCTTTTCTGTCCAAACATTTCCATTCGGATGCGTCGATCTTAGTGACCCGCTGCTGGCGGTCGAGTTTGATAAAAGCTTTTATTGTACTAGTGGTGCCTTCTGTATAATTTATCAAAGTGTGGTGTTATTTTATTTTTAAAAAAGCCTCATTTAGATTTTCAAAATGGCCTATGTTTCACGGGAAAAGTGCCCTCTCTCTCAAGCAGACCTGTTTATAAACACATTGTAATAATTCAGAGTGAATCTGGAAGCCTACATGTGATATGGACGAGCACATGCTGTAGATTGATACCCGTGAGATTACAACCTGCCGCGGCTTCCTGCAGACGTGGACAGATGTGGAGCTCTGTACTGCTTTGCTGTGGATTGTGGTGGGAGAAGTAATATTACTCAGGGTGTCTCCTGTCTGATGTTCTGTGCTTCCTGCCATACGCTCCAGGTCCCTGCGACGCTGTACTGCCGGTTAAGCAGAATGATGGATGGATGGATGGATGGATGATACAGGAGAAATATCAGCCAGCCTTAATGTATGCTTGGAAATTACCGTGTCTGGCCAGTGCTTCACCAGAGTCATATCTTTAGCTGGCCGACCTGAGCAGATTTCCGTTGCCCTGTTTCGCTGTTCGCTGACGGGACGCCGCTGCTCGTTAACATACTTCCCACCGAGGAGAACCAGAGTCACGACCCGACCAAGCTGTGATAAGAACAATCCAGCCAGAAGCCAACAGCAGCTAGAAAGACGCTTTTAATACATCCTGGTGTCTGATGTTAGCGCTGCTTACTGCTGATGTCAGCATGACTTCAGTTCATGCCTTAAGAGCAAATTGCAATGTGACACTAACATCCCGTCCAGGGTTCAGTTCAGTTCAATTCAGTTTTATCTGCATAGCATATTTTCCCAACATTACATTGTTTCAAGGCACTTTATGTGTTCCCAGAGATTAAGCCAGAGGTGACGTTTGGCAAGGACCCCCGTTAGTGGGGGTGTAGCAGGTAGCAGGGTGGGCAGAATATCTTGATTTTTTGGTCTTCATGCATCACAGCCTAGAAGGGGTGAGACGGGGGTGCATTAGCCAAAGTAGAGGAGACTAGAGGCGGTGTTCCCAGCCTTGTGCACAGTGCTGCCTGGGATTGGCTCCAGACCCCCTGTGAATATGACCTGGTTGGAAAGTAGATGGATGGATGGATGGATGGATGGATGGATGGATGGATGGATGGATGGATGGATGTAATCTGGCAGTTGGTTTAGAAACTACAGTCAAGAGTTTCACAGCCTCGCATCAGCCCAGGTTCAGCCAGTGGAAGAAGAAATCACACAGGTTAAAGCTCTAACAAGCTTGAAGTGTCAGTCCTGTGACATTTAGCTACCTCGTTAAAATTAAAGGGCAATTGGCCCTGGTGATCCTTGTGCCATGATTTCTCTTCAGTTCCCCTTCTGACCTTGCTTTCTTTTCCCCTCTTATTGCAGAGCTGTCCTTTGCTCTCTTTCTGGAAGGTAATATGTGTAATGTGCCACAATCCCATAGTGCACCTGTGCTGCATCCCTCCTTAGCGAGCTGTAATGTCCTCACCTGCATGTGTCACCCTTGCAAGGGGGCAGTCCCGTAAATGCCAAGGCTGTACCCACACATTTATGGCTCCTGCAGAGGCCCAGCGTCACCACTGGCCACAACACCGTCACTATGATTATAATGTTCAGGCACCCAAAAGGGCAGCCTAGGGGTCCTTCACTGCGGGCTGCTGAGCTGAACAGACACCTTGCAATTGATCGCCAAATTAAAAGCTCGACCCCTCTATTGGAGAAAATCCTACCACATTAACAAAAAGATTAACAAATACTACTACAGATGAAAAACCCGGCAACAGCCTGATGTCATTTCCTGTCACGCATAGGAAATAAGCTCCATGCTTATTTTTTCTGCAGCATTAACCCTCTGTCTCCTGGTGCCAGTGTTAATCAGCATCCCCATGATTTCCCGCTTGTGTGCTCACGCTGAGCTGTTAACGCTTCAGCATGTCAACATGTTGGCTATCTGTCAAGCTTCCCTGTCAGGGACGTCCGTAGCATCTTTGGGGTCATGGAGGCAGCAGCTCGTCAGGCTTCCCCTCGCTGGGACGCGGCGCAGAGCACCGCCCCCCACCCGCCAGCGTGGCGACTGCAAGTTACATGACCGTAGCTAATCTCTACGGACAGCCACACCGGTGCGATTCAGTGTGCCCGGGTTTGGCTCGCCTCTCCGTCAGCTGGGGGGCAGGAGGGGGTGACGGGTGGCATCACATGGACAGCCACAGACGTACCGAGGGACAGATGGCATGAATGCCAGCCTGCCCCGTACCTCTCGGGGGCAATCGGGGCTTCAGTCGTCACCGCGAGCTGACGCACATGGCCAGCAGGTCTGCCAACGGCAACTGGCAGCAGGCAGCTGGATGAGTCGTACCGTGTTTAGACTTGGAGATATTACAGTGTGTTCATACAGGGTGTTTACATCGGTGATGCCGTCAGGTAAACATCAGAGGTTATGAGATGGATAGAAAGAGGAGTGAATCCCCTTGTTGTTGACTATCAGGCAGCAGTTACTTTGTTTAGTGTCACTGTACAGTCAGATGATCCCCATTGCTCCTCCAGTATGACTCAAAGGCAGTATATAACAGTTGAGTAATATCCAAGCGGGAAGTGTGTTTATTATACATATCCGGTCATAGGGTGGCACAGTGGCTCAGTGGGTGCAGCTGCAGTCTCATTCCATAATGGTTTTCAGTTTGGAGTTTGCTTACTTCACTGTGTTTATGCGAATTTCCACATGCAGTGCAAAAACATGCCTTTTCTGAGCATCGGCACCTTTGCTTGCGTGTGAGTCAGTGTCTGCCCAGCCTCGTGCCCGGTGCCTCGTGCCCCGTGCCTCGTGCCCCGTGCCTCCTGGGATCGGCTCCAGGCTCATGGTGACCTTGTACTGGATGAGCAGTTCTGGGAAAGGGGAAGGATATCAGTTCATTCCTGTAGCTGGCCATGTGCTCCCACGTGGGTATTCCAGTGGATGGCAGCTGTGACACGGCACCGTGAGCTCACTGAGGATCATGCTTCCCTCGCTGTCAGAGTGGACGGTGGTCTTGCAGGCAAGGTGAGAGGGTTGGCGCTGAGGACACGACTGGTTTGGAGGACATCGAGTCTGACTGTGGGCATTCTCTTTAGAAAAATGTCCCATGTGAAATAGGTGCTGTCTCAACAAATACATTTTTTTGGAGATTGTTTTCCTGGGTTGTTCGCATATTATTCTGAAACTTTCCTGAAAATGTGTGTTTTTCTTTATTCATCTTTGTTTGTTTATTTGTTATGGTAAAATAGCATCTTGTACAAAGTTCCCTTTTTACTCAAGTTGAAGCTACAGGATTGATCCCCCTGTTTCTGCCCACCCCGAAAGCGACACCATACTGGGTAGGAGTGCGACCCGTCTCACTCGTTTTTCAATCAATTCTTTCTGTACGTGTAGGCCAACCCCCGCCGAACTTGGAAAATATCCGTAAAAGCGGCTTTAGGGGGGCGGATTTGTTTGGACTTTTTTCCTCGGAATCGAATAAACGGATTCTGTTCATTTTGGTTTCTTATTATGCAGATCCCTCATATTGGAGAGAGATGATATATAAGCATCAAATACTTACCCACTCAGTGTTCTATATGGGGCTGTTTAGGATTTAAAGAGACCCAGAAAATGGGTCATTCTGCATCGCAAGTCGCAGTTCTGTGAATGCATCCGCACAACATAGATTTTACTCGGAGCGCAGCGTCTGTTGGTGAGCATGCAGACGTGTTCTGAGCCTTCCAGGTTTCACATCGCGTCCGTCTGCGCCCTCCGTCCAGTATGGTGTTCTTGGGAGGTGATGGGGGAGGGGCCTTTGCAGGGCAGGGCTGTGCTGACCTTTTACACAATTTTCTTAAATAATTGACACGTGGTGGAACCAATGAGATTTCATAGTACACAAACACTGACTTTTGTAGTAAATCCAATATTCTGGTTGATATTTTTCCTTAATGCATAGTTTGCCTGGGTTATATACTTTCAGTCAGAAGTCTTTTGTAGTTTTCAATCTTTTAGTTTTTCTTTCAGTTACATAATTTCTTTTGTTTTGAATGAGTGAAGTTACATTTGCGGCCAAAACTGTGGAAGCACCTACAGTAGCATTTTTAGCTTTGAAAACTACTGCACAAATATCAGTGGTAATGTTTATTAACCATCAAAGAATGTTACAGATATCATACATTGGATAATTAAACAAATAACTGAAGCAACAGTTGAATAAATTTTTGCGATCTCTAAAAACTGGAAGTGTTTCCACTGTTTTGGCCACTAGTGTATGGTAATCGATGCTCTACCATTGTACCCTGTTTTGCAGTAGCATCGCAAGTTGCAGTTCTGTGAATTCATCCGCGCAGCATAGATTTCACTCGGAGTGCAGACATTGTTTGTGGCTGACTCTGGTTTGATGGTGCACATTGTATGACAGTTGTTTTTGCTGGCTGGCTGCCTCTTACAGTAAATTATTGTACAGAGTAAATGCTGTATTGGGCTGTGCTGTAAAGCCGTGCTCAGACACGCAGAAATCCTCACTCTCGCTGCCACCTTAGATTTATGAACCCCTTCTGCTTTCTCAGCGTCCTCTGTGCATGGCCGTCACTGCCTTCCCTAGTAAGGAGCTTACACTGTAGGGCAGCACGGTGCCTCAGTCCTTGAGTATTGGGGGTTCGAATCCCACACCCAGCATGTGTAGAGTTTGAACATTTCCCCATGTTGTACGGTTTTCTTCCTGCCGTCAAATGACAGTTTTAACTGTGGCTATGAATTACACAGTCTGTTTATGTGTCCTGTGATGGGCTGGCGTCCCGTCCAGGGGGCACTCCTGCCTGGTGTCCTGCGATGGACTGGCATCCCGTCCAGGGGGCACTCCTGCCTGGTGTCCTGCGATGGACTGGTGTCCTGTCCAAGGGGGCAGCCCTGCCTCATGTCCTGTGCTATCTGGGATAGGCTCCAGGTCCACCTCCTCTCTGTCCAGGACCAGATGGATGACACTGTGCTGTATACTTGCTTTCCCTTGTTATGCTGATGAAACCAGCAGCTTCACTTCTGCCTCTTAATTACCATTCATCAGCTCAAAGAAAACTGTTGGCCTGATCCCTCAATGAAACTTGTTACGGGTGAATAAGCCCTGTGTTCAGCCAGCCTGACTAACAAGGCAGCAGAATCTCTTCTTTGTGCAAGTGTTTCCGCTAAAGGGTGAGAATGAACAGTATTCCTTTTCGCTCCTCTCTTGTAATCACAGGTAGCAGAATAAAGGCATAGTAATAGGTTATGTCTTTCTAAACATGCCCTGTTCGTTTTTTCCCCACCAGCCAGGGTTAAGACAGCGACTTAATCACCTCGACTGTTCTCCTGTCTTCCTCTTTCCTCATCCTTATCGCGGAGCAGCTAAACTGGAGCGAATCACTTAGTCTATTTATATCTGCTTCAATGGTCGCTTTAATGTGCGGTAACTGAACAAACATTTAGATGCGAATCCGAATGGGCCTAGATAATAGAGAATGGGAAATAAAAACAACGGTGTGCTTTCACTTCTTAAATCAGCATGTTTTTAGTGCCTTCAGGTATTTAAGGTGTGAATTATGATATAACAGATGCACATTAAACGCATGAACAGCTGCTTCGACTGGTTTTATTCTGTGCTGTTGCCCTTTCATGGGAGTCCCTAGTTTGAGAGTATTAGCTGGTGTACTGATGGCCCTGAGCATGTATTAATAACCCCCCCCCCCCATTTCCTGGGGGGTTGGAATGGTACATGGGTTTGCTGTGATATGAGGAAACCCAGTAGGAAATCCTGTGCTTCTGTCACTCCAGGCCTCCAGCAGGACCAGGAGTACGGTGCTCTGTACCATCACGCAGATGTTATAGGTGACCGCACTCTTTCGCATGGGATGCTTGGTGACAGTTTCTCACATCCAGATATGGTGGATCTCTGCATGCCGCCTCCCAAAGCTCAACTCCGACGGCCAGAAGCGAGACCTGAGATGGGGCCAAGGGGCTTACAGGGCAGCCAGCTTGCTCAGGGGTGCCCGCTACCTGTCAGGTTTGCCCTAGTAGGCAAAGTGTATGTGTTTGCAGTGAGGGGCTATTGTCTGCTGTGCACTTGCTGGGTCTCTCCAGTAGAGGGTGCTGTGCAGGACGTGGCTTTACACTTCACTTAGCCTCCCCCACCCCCCAAAGCATCATCCCCCCTGCAAGTGGCACATAGCTTTAGAAGCACTTGCTAGCTGTCTTGTTTACCCACCATGTCTGTATCTGCTGGCCTCCGGCGCCTGGCCCCCACTGCCAGGCCCCTGCCCAGCTATACTAACGGCAGGTTCCTCTCTCCTCACAGACCAGCGCGTGGCCTCCTTCTGTACCATGACGGACATGGAGCGGCCCCTGGGCCTGGATGTCTCCCACGAGCTGAGCAGACAGCTGGTCACTTCGCAGGGCTCTACCCTCGAGCCGGGGTAGGCCGAGCGCTCATAGGGACAGGGCCCACTTGTGCGTCGCCCTTTTAAGAAGCCCTTCACAGTGGCATATATACTAAACTGACTGTAGATACAGTAACACCCAGGTATACATTTCTCGAGATTAACAAGGTTTCTGACCTGGTCTTTCCACCAGTGAGGGGACCTTGACTGGTAAGGTGAACCAGCTGGAGCTGATCCTAAGGCAGCTGCAGAATGACCTGCGGAAGGTGAGTGCCCCACACCCACCTCATTACAGCGGTAACATGGGAGATGGGAGTGAGGGCGCATTTCCACCACACCAGGCACCATACTTTTGGTACTTTTTTGAAAAGTGTTGGTTTTCCACTGCCGTAAAAACTGGTTCCGGTGCTGAATGACATCCCAGTGCGAGGTGGGGTATTTTGTACTGAATTCAAAAAATGGCTGTAGTGTGTTATAGGGCTGCCCAATGTCCAATATTAACACCAACATTACATGTTATGCACATTAAGTTCCTCCTCCACTAGCTAGATTAAGATCAGCCTTTTTTTTACGTTAAATTATGTATAAGGAGGTTATAACACAGGGGGCTAAAGTTTTGCTAAATTATTTTTACTGTGTTACTCTGTCATAGAAAAAAAAAACTTAGCAAGCTCTGAAATTTTAATTATAATTTTTTTATAGATTATAGATTTGTAGACTATCAATTATCATGTTTAAAAATCAGTTTAAAGTTTACTGTGCACTGCTTTTGCTTGAGCACTGCTTGTGCTCTCTGAGATCACAATCATTGTCATCCTTGCTGTTTAAATCACTAGAAGACGGCTTTGTGAGAAATTTATGAGCATCATTTTTGTTTTATAAATACCCCAGTATTTATTAAAACAAAATCACATCCCTATATTTACAACAAAATCACTTCGCATAGCGTGCTGTCCTAGTAAATTAAACAAAATACTTTTTTTGTTTTCTTGTCATGCAATCCTGATCTTTTTGTGGCATCCGGTCTTCCGTCCGGATTGTAATTTTCTTTCACTTCGTTTACTGTTGTTTTTTGAGATAGTGTACATCACTGTTCTCAAGGCAGCATTTGTATTGTGTTTCAGCAGCGTGCTATTTACGTAACCAATCAACAAAGAAAGCGTATCAAGTCCCACCCCAAAGTAACGAAGGTTTCATGAGCTGCTCGTGCGATCCTCCTGTGTGCCACGCCCCCCTCACTTACCTCGTGTGAATTCCTGATTGTTACCAGCTGTGTCCTGCTTCGCCATTGAGTTCGGTGTATTTTAGTCCGCGTCTGAGTCCGTTTCCCTAGGTCTGTCATGGAAGTCTTTACCATTTTTATTTGCCCACAAAAAATCCCCTGTTTGTTGGACTTCGGTCTGCCTGACCTTAATTCCGTGCTCCCTGCTCACTCGACCGGCGCACGGTCATCACACAAGGAGTACCCCAGCTGGTTTGGCAGTTTTGGTACTGGAACTTTTGTTACTGACACTCAACTGGAAATCAATGGAAAAGCAAAAGTACCAATAGTACCGTACCACTTGGTGTGGTGGAAAAGCACCATGAGTTCCCAAGCAGCGTAAAACACAAGCGTAACCTCAAGATGGGAGGTTTGGTGTCTTTAGCATTAGCACAGGACTGGCTAGAAGCAGCGGTCTGCTGTTTACTAGGAGGCATCAGAGCACCAACCAGTCCCGCATCCTAATGCTCACATGGATACCCCCCCATTCTCGCATTTGAAGCAGATCAAACAGTTGCCGCAGAGATCCGTGTGCTCAGCTGTTCAGCGTTCGCTCCCCCTTCTCCAGGAAGTTTGTTTTTCCAGTCATTTTCACTTGGCACTGCTTTCAGCCATTGTTCCATCCAGAGAGCAACAATGCAGATGCTAATTATAGCGTCCGTGAATAATTTATGGCTGCCCCTTGTTTTTATTTGCGAGATCGTTGGAGGACGCAGAATAGGAACAGGAGATCTTCGTGAAAATAGAAAAAATTGGCACATGTTCCCGTTAGAGCTGTCAAAAGACGTTTTTATGAAACGGCCTACTTTTTTAGTTCGGCACATCTTGGCCTGATTCGGTGACAGGGGGCACCTGTACAAGCCTTTTTATAAAATTATGAACTACAGGCTCCTTAGGGGAAAAAAAGCAACGTGTGTTTGGTCAGAGCCTTCCTGGGAGTAATTACTGAAGGCAGCTAGAGTAAGAAGCATTAGCTGGTCCCTTGTGAATGTGCGCACCTGCCTGATAACGCAAGTGTGCGTGTGTGTCTCTCTACCTTCAGGAGAAGGAGGACAAGGCCATGCTGCAGGTACAGGTGCAACACCTACGGCAGGACAACCTCCGTCTGCACGAGGAGAGCCAGACGGCAGCCGCCCAGCTGAGGAAGTTTACAGAGTGGTTCTTACACTCCATGGACAAGAAGCCGTGAGGAACACTGGACAGCCAATGGGAGGGCTCAGGAGACCCGGGGCCTCTTCCCATTGGTGGAATGTAAACTGTGGACACTGCTACACAGTGGTTGTCGTTGCTTTTGTGGTATCCAGACAGAGAAGATAGGAAGAGGAGAGATGAGTGCTGATGGCTGGGGGTTGGGGGGTATTTTTGGACTCTGCTACCTGTGGGACAGGATGTGACGGATGCACTGGGCTTCAGGCACTTGGCTGTAGGTCACGCTTCCTAGCGAGAGGAACCAGAAATCATCTTAAAAAGTGGGAGATTAAAAAAAAAAATGAATGTAACACGTAAAAGCCCTATTTCAGCTGGAGACGGGACACATCACAGCCAGCGTTCCAAAGGCCAGGAAGATCTCTGAACCTACAAGTGACGCTGTCTGCTGATTGGTGAATCCCTTGTTTGTGTTTGCCTTTTTTCACAATTCGGATATAGGACATGTAGGTGCTCTCTCACAGTGTATGTACGCGCGTGTGCGCGGGCGTGTGTGTACCGGCGTGTACGTGTGTGCGTGTCAGCTGGTCCGGGTGTTCGTCTGTGCCCGTTCGTATAAGCACCGTTTTTAAGTAGTTTGCAAAATACCCCACTGTTACATTGTACTAGCAATAAAGAACTGTGCTTAAAGGTTAGAACTAATGTAATATCATTAAGACAAGGTCACATAGACGTTTATTTTGCCGGAGCAGATTGTGCCTGATACAGATAGTTTTTAACTTTCTTTCCTTCACCCCATTTTTTTTTTTTAAATTCCAGCTCACCTTTCAGACATGCCTTGTCCCGGTTCTCTCCACATGGTTCTCCAGATTGTCATGTGTGTATAGCGTTTTTATGCAGTCGTCCTAGAACTACAGGATGTGAGTCAGCAAACTACTTTAACAATGCCAAAATTAGTTTTCATTTGTACAGAGCCTCAGAGGAAGCGTCTTGTAATTAACACTCTTATTTAAGTTTATTTAACCAGAAATCGTTTTATTTTATTCAGAGTATTTTTTTTTCCCTTTTTTGTTTTCCTGCACTAAAAAAGTGGAATAGCTCTATCTCCGCTCTTGTGTCTGTTGCTTTCCAGAGAGATTATATATACATATATGTGTATAAATGATGGTAAATGATTATTTCTGGAAAGTCCAACATTTGGATGCTGCTAGACTACAGTTCCTTGGTTTGTATGCTTTTACAAATGTTCTTATCAGACTCATTTAAGATGGGAAGTACGTCAGCTTTTCTGAAATAAACGTAGGTTACGTACATGTGTTCACGTGTGTAATGAAATTAACAAATGTGTTCCGTTCACTGGTGTTTTTTTTTTTCTTCTCTGAAATGGTCTTGGAAGACTGGAGACGTTAATAATGTGTCCCGGGAAGATCAGAAGTGAGATATACCTGAGCTGCGCATTCGTGAAATTGAATGGCCTCGATGCGATGCGCGAAGCGCTCGTTCTCCAGTGACGCGTCCCCCAGTGACGTGTCCCCCAGCCGTAACACATAGGGCACTTCCAGTGGGCTCTTCTGGCTTTTGTTCTGCATTAAAATAAATACAGGGAGATACATAGAGCCAACTGGTTATCCAAGATCAGCGATGGCTGGATTGCTTCGGGTATCTTGCTCGGCAGTTGTTTAGGACCACAGTCCAGTAACTACTGATTATTGATGAATTTAAAGCTTTTAAGTTCACTTTTGTAACATTAGAGTCCCTTAATGACTGAAGTTATCTGGAGTTACTCAAGAGACCGTGCTGGATTCCTCTGACAGCATTGTACGCGGCCTCAGATCCTCAAGGGTGGCATAATATCAACTGGAACTTATGAATCATTTCCATTCATATATGGACTCTAGGTGACAGGGCATGATCGGCATAGCAGTGAAACTTCTTCCATTTGTTTACATTTGCCCGGCATCATTAGTCCTCACAGACTCCAGAGTAAGCAGGCAGTCACATTTTCCAGATAAAATGAATGGCAGCCATACTAATTAGACGGCAATTTGCCGCGTAGCATCAGACTGAATTTCATCTCCCTGTGATAGCTTCTCCCTGGATTGGGGAGAACAATGTGTCCATGATTCACTAATTTTGAAAGAAAAGAACTCATAAAACCATAATCATATAATAAAATTGACAGTATGGCATGGATTACTAATCCTTTTATTTCAATTTATATGTTTATGTCAGGGGCGGCATGGTGGTGCAGTGGTTAGCACTGTTGCCTCACACCTCTGGGAATGAATGGGGTGTGAGTGTGCCCTGCGATGGGCTGGCCCCCCATCCTGGGTTGTTCCCTGCCTCGTGCCCATTGCCTC
>JAODJX010000043.1:13939186-13962687 GCA_026776945.1 Isichthys henryi
AACATGCAAACTCCACACACATGTGACCCAGGCGGAGACTCGAACCCGGGTCCCAGAGGTGTGAGGCAACAGTGCTATGCCACCATGCCGCCTCCTTGAGGGGTTCTTATATTTCCAAGCTGAGATTTTTATGAAATTAAATTTTCCCTTGTAGTGACTGAAAGAATGTCCCCACAAGGCCAAAATAACAGATTCTTATATATATATATATATACACGCACACACACACACACAGACGCTCCTCTACTTACAAATGAGATACATTCCGAACGGCCGTTTGTAACTTGAAATGTTACACATACAGATTTGTAATTATATCTCTCCATTCATTTCTATGAGGAAAACTCTAATCCTAACAAGACATTAACCTCTTTCCAGCTCTAACCTTAATCTTAAGTAACTAAACAAAATATGAAACTTCTAACTTCTGGCATTTTTAGTTCTTTGATTGCATTCACAGATTTCTATAAAATTGAGGTTTATTATGGGACCCCCCCCCGACCACCACCACCACCAGACACACACAGACACACACAGATACACACAGGATGATGCACTGTTAACACTATTAACAAAAAATGGAGATATAACACAAGTCATCCTCAGTCTGTGTCATGCTCGTCTTTATACAGGACAGATTGTACATAATCATATTAAAGCTACTCACTCTGGATAATGGCCAATGGAAAAAAGGAGGGGCTAAAGTGCGGCCTGCAGGTTACGTTTACATCTGTGTTTACATTTCAATTGCTTGTTATCCACAGCGATGTGCAAAGCCAGAGTATTACATTTGTAATGGATTCTACAGCTGGTGTGGGCACAATAGCAGCAGTAACAGTCAAGTAATTCAGGTCCGTGCAGAGAAATAGACTCTCTAATGTTGTGTTTCCCAAACTGGTCCTCGGGGACCCCCCAGACGGCCCATGTTTTCACTCCCTCCCAGCTCCCAAAACATGGACCATCTGGGGGTTCCCTGAGGACCTGGTTGAGAAACACTGTCACAGTCTTTAAGCCATGGCCTTGTTACCTAAAGGTGACAGGTTTGATTCACTCCCCGCTGTAGTACCTTTAAGGTTCATAACCTGAATTGCTTACATAAAATTTTAATCAGATGAAATACATAAAATGAACTTGTTAGCTTAGCAAAGAGTTCGTAAAGAGCACTGCAGAACTTTAAATTTGATATCATAGACCAAATAGAATTTATTCTGATCAGACTTATCCTCTGATTAACTGTGATTAATTATTTCTCATAATTTTCTGAAAATACTTTGTGCTTAACAGCTATTCACCATTATTAGGCTGCAGATATATTCATTATACCAAGACTGTAGGTTAGAGAATACATCTTGCGCCCAGATACCAGTAGTATGTGTGAAGGACCTGTATGAGGAGATATTGCAATCCTCTTCTACAGTATAAACACTTTATCCTAGTGAATTGTTCCTTGACCCCGGATCTAGTTAAGATATAGACTTCATAAGTTGGGAAGTTCAGAGAACGTCTTTGTGCCTTACCAGGATGAACCAACTAACAAAGTCACTTGCATCTCTAAACATCTATCTTCTGTGTGCAGTGGACACCCCCGATCATACAGACTTTTTTTCTTCTGGGTGGTTATAGCATCATATGATTTGCTGTGAATGATTGAGAGCTTAATATCACACAGTGGACGTGATGTTTCAAGGGAATATATATGTGCAGGGAATCTTGAGGTTCATGGAAGATGTTTGATTTGCCTGGTGGTGCCTTCTCCTCTTAGCATTTTACTTTGAAACTCTGTTTTTTGATCGTCTCAATAAACTATTTCAGAATACTGACTGTAATTCTTCCACAGCACTGCATCTCAATTTTACAGGTTACATGCAGTTTGAAAAAAGCTCAAGTCAGAATGGGGGAAATTATGCTGTAGTTCTGACAGATGCTGGGAACTCAATCCAAAAGTGGGAGGCGAATGAAAAGGCTCTGAAGGGGTGGCATGGCCTAAAAAGTGTCCCATTGTCGCTGATGTGAGCAGCACATCGGGGGTGCCGGAGCTGAAGACATCCTGCAGATAATGAGGTCATGCGGTTTTTGTTGCTTGGGAGGGAAGCACAAGAAGCACCACAAGAATAGAGGCACGCATGTATATAAACTAACAGAGTTTCAAACCTGACTGGCAAGCCTGAATCACTTGAATGGGTCAGTTAGACCTCTCAGGAAGGCCAGCCAAGAGCTTTGCAGTTGCCCAGATGAGAGAGGCTCTGCCTAGAAGCTCTATGGTTACGGCCGTGAGAAAGGGGGCAGTTTCTTAGGATGTTGAATAGGAAGTTTGCTGGAGTAGTTTATTAACGAGAAAAAGGGTCCTGACAGAAATGCTGCTTCAATGGATGCCTTCCCAATTTTCCTGAAGATTAGGTAACGGAGCAGTTTCCTCTACTTGAGACGACAATGTTGCCACAGAATACCAATATTATATCCAGTCTGGATATCTTCTAAACTGGTTTAGAAAAACTTAACAATGTTAACTGCAATGGTGATAGAAAAACAATATGCAGGTAATAGGTGCAAAACTTGCTATACTTGTGTGTTGTTTTCGTGCCCAAATTCCATGAACAGCTGTCATGGTTTCCCGTGTGGAGCCTCGTTCTTGAACCACAATCATAACTTTATATTCAAACATTTCACTGTCGAATCAAGAATAGAATATTCATCTTGTGTGATCCAATTAGTGTACGCGACTGATGCCGTGGAGGTCATTCTCCGTATTGAATGGCTATTCATTACTAAGTCCCCTCATTAGATATGACAAACTTAATTTTCCTGATCAAACAGCCCTGTCTGGTTTTGCCATTTGCAGCTTTGCAGCATGCTAATTGTTAACGGTAATAACTCAGCTCTTTTCGCAGTGAGAGACCGATATTTCACTAGTTGACGAACTAGCCCAGCGCTTATTGCTTTAAACGCAGAGCTGAGATGTGACCCAGATGGGCCCACACTGTAAATTCAGATTGCTTTCATTTTATTCGCCTGGAGATGGGTTTCCAATAACTGTCCGAAAGACTGACAGTTTGCAAAACTCATCTGAGACACATGACCTCATTTTTAAAAACCTATCTGTTTCTTCTGCAGATCATGCACTCTAGGAAACCCTATCATACAAAGTATAGAAGAAGAAAAAAAAATGCTTTCCCTGCAAGTGGAGCCCTCAATCATCTCTTTGCTAGTTTCCCATTAATATTATTACTGTGAGTCAAATGTTTGATTGGCAGTTAAGATCAGCTCTTGGAATAACTTCTTATATAGAGAAGAAATAAACATATTGGCATGCGAACCGGACTTTAAGTGATTCTAATCAGCTCATTTAACTTTCAGCACAGAACATGATGCATAAAACAGCAACGGATTTACATTGTTAGTTTCGTTTTATGCAGCACTTTAAAAATCATGTAGGGTTCCACTGTGTAAAAACCAGTCATAACTATTTATTTATTGCCGGTCTTAGATGACTCTTGGCAGAGTTGCTGGGAGAATTTCTCCAGGAAAGCCGGCAATCACACCCACGCGCCATGCGGACATGTTGAGGAGCAGGTTGTTGGCAATAGAAAAATCCGTTTTCTGGACCATTCACTGGGCTGAGTCGGCTTGGACTTGACACAAGCATTAATATCAAATGAAGAAGATGGGGTCAGAAGAGGCAGGACAATCTGTGACTCTGGAGTGTGTGTGGTTCTCCCCGGCGACACACACTGACTTGACGATGATGCTTTTTCTGTGCAGTGTTTTAATTACCTTTTTAAGTTTTATCTTAAATGGAGTCTCATCAACACTGGCTTTCTTCCCACAGTATTAAAGTCCTAATTTCCCTTGACCTGCCCCATCTGCTGCCTCTGTCCCATTTCTGTAACGGGGCTCCATCACACCAAGCAGTAAATGAATGCTACAGCTGCCACTGAGGTTGAGATTAAATGACTCCCAAATCTCTAGTACTCATGCTTCATTTAGCAACTATGCATCTGTAGAGTCATCAAAACACTTTGTTTTGTCATGAACAGGCTTGCGACTTCTGAAGGATGCATTCCTGAAAGTTCAATACAAATAATGGTTGGTGTTGGAGCATCTATCCATCCTATACACAGATTTGTGGTTTATTCATGGGAAGTGGGAACACGTCTGACTTATCTGTGCGTTCCAGTTGGGACTGGCCAACTGGTATGCTGGACATTTTCCTGATCAGCAGAATTTATCGTGGGTATATGTGTGCGGTGGGTGGGGCTCAGGTTATCATGGGATGCACAAAGATGCCACCCTCCCAGGACCACATGATCCTCCCCTCTGGCAAATTTGTGGGGGAACCCACTACAAAGACTTGACCCCCATCATATCCCTTTACATATTACAGCATTAGAAACTCTTTTTATATAGTAAAGAAGATGAGGGTTGCATGAAAGGATGACATAAAGGTTCCCAAAGGTCTGTGGCTTGACGTTTGGTTTGTGGTGGCTTTCAGCAGTTCAGTTGTCATGGTCAAGCCCCTTTCCTTTAAAATCAATTTGCTGTGGGAAGCTGCAGGTGCAGGAAATTGTCTCAGCCGCCTGGCCAGGTGAAGGAACCCATTCCTGTGCTGTTTAATGCGCTCACCCAAATCACCCGAGAAAGAAATAGATGAAGGAATCATCAGTACAACTTCAGCATGAAATATCAGCAAAAATTGAAGTAGACCACAAATATATTAAGCAAATAAGTATAAAAGCACTTTATGCCAATACTAATAATAATAATACCGAGACTGACTTGAACTGCTTACATGCAGTAAATGCAGATGTATTTTATCTTTGTTCCAAATGTTGCATGTCACAAATAGGCATTCATGCAACATGAAATGAAACTTATAGTTTGCACTATTTCCACTATAAGTGGCCAAATGCAGCCCAGCGCTATTCCTGGTGTTGAACAAATCACTGCCCCCCCCCCCCCCCAGCCCTCTCCAAACCATCCACCATTATTTGGGATCTGTGCATTTTTATATATTAATGTCTTCTGGCAGCACAATTCATTAGGATTTCTGGGTCTTAATGAACCCTTAATGGCTTTTAGTGCTGCTATTTCAGTATCACAATGCTAACGCTTAAAAAGGACATACATGATGTAACGAGCCATTGTGTGTTTGATCTTTCTGCCCCCTTTGGCTTTAAAAAAAGTGAATTGATTCAGTGTTATTAATATTGAAATTAATTCTATGTATACATTAAATTAAATTAAAGTTAAACCGATTCTGTTGGAGAAAGAACAGAGGAGTCAAGATCATACCATTGTAGGTCAAAGTAATACACACTTGTTATTTTTATTATTATGATCACTGGGATTCTAACATTTATTCGGTTTGCTATAGCTAAACTCTTATCAATCATATGATTTGCTATATCTCAGCTCTTGTCAATCATACAGTTTGTTATTTCTAAAGTCGGGTATCGGGCTGGGGGGTTCAAATGCCTCCTTGCATCTTCTCCCACTGCTACATGTGCTACAGACTCCAGAGGCATGCAGTTAAGGTATATGCATGAGTACATGCTTTCAAGTACCCGGTGATGGACTGGCATCCCATCAAGGGTGTACCCACCCTCGTGCCCTGTGATGGACTGGCATCCCATCAAGGGTGTACCCACCCTCATACCCTGTGATGGACTGGCATCCCATAAAGGGTGTACCTACCCTCGTACCCTGTGATGGACTGGCATCCCATCCAGGGTGTACCCACCCTCGTGCCCTGTGATAGACTGACATCCCATCAAGGGTGTACCCCAACCTGTGCTGTCCAGCCCCCCCCCCCCGATTCTGTCCAGAATAAGTGGTTTTAAGATGGATGGATGGCCAAGTTTCATTGTAGGAGTGGTCAGGAACTGTGAACTAATTAATCTGCGGTCATGGTCTCCAATTATGATTAGTGACCATCTGCTTGACGGGTGTGGAGGTGACCTTACAGTGCTCAGTCACAGAGGATTCATGCGTCACCTACAAGGAGAAACAAAACGGTTGAGCTGTCTTGTGTCGCTAATGTTTTTCTGCTAAGCACAAGTATGCCTTGTGTGCATTCGTCAATAAAAAAACGATATTTGCATAGCGACGTCTACATTTATGCTAATTTTATGATTTTCCTGGGACAGAAGCAGGACATGGCTATTCCACTGGGGGAACACGGTCCGTGTTGCTTGTGTGCCAAGAAGGATGGTACAGGGTTTCACACAGGCACTGACTAACACAGAATGAAATGTATCATTTTACAAACCGCCAATTTTGGCACCAGAGTAACATTCCTGGCTGTACTTTTATTATTTTTTATTACGGTACATGTTCTCAGTTGCCAGATCGTACCCCCTCGACAAAAGGACTGACATGGACAGGACGAATCGTTTCGAAACGCAACAACTGCATCTATCAAAGAATGCGACCGAGCCCTGGCTGGGCACAGGGCAGCGAGTGCTC
Organism: Isichthys henryi; assembly: GCA_026776945.1. Classification (NCBI taxonomy): domain Eukaryota; kingdom Metazoa; phylum Chordata; class Actinopteri; order Osteoglossiformes; family Mormyridae; genus Isichthys; species Isichthys henryi. Next base: position 13,945,649 of record JAODJX010000043.1, read on the forward strand.
TCCAAATGTGACGAGTGTTTGCCCAGCTGACAATAAACGGCAGGGTTATCATCCGAGTGCCCTGGGTATTGATTACAGTCTCTCCTCTTCAGTAGTGGCCTATGGAAGGCATATAAGCCTGCCCTCCACAATAAAATTCACAATTTCATGTACTTCAAGGCTCCTGTAAAGTGCTGGACCTCCTGAATCCACCAGGATTCTTGTAAACTCCTGTATATGCAGTCATCATTCTGCGCGTACAGATTTTATAGAAGGGATCGGAACACTAATATTTCACCTTGCAAAGTTTCATACCCCTAGAACTTTTCCCATTTCAGCAGTTGCAGTGTCCTTTGTGCTACAAACATGTTTCATAAATGATCACAGCTGTGAAGGAGAGACATGACCACTGATTACCATCATTCTGCAGTCAGGCTCATTCAGAGGATGCCAGTAGTTACTGCAAACCAAAGAACAAGGAAGGTCTCCTGTTTACACCCTAGGATTCAATCCAGCACATTCTCATAATAATCATTAGCATTTTTTCATAATCTTTCAGGAGCGATATGTAGCCTCTTCAGATTTCAGATGCTAGAAGCTTCAGTTTGAAGGCAAAGAGCAGGCAAATATGTCTAGACACCAAAAATGTTATTTTAGGCTTGACATTTTGCTGATCTGCTGTCATCCTGCCATGTGCCCGCTAGACATCCAGGTTGGTTTCACTTATAATTTTATCCTGCCTTTTGTCCTTTGAAAGCCTTTACAGGACGTGCTTTTGCCTGTATATGTCACATCTGCATTCTGACAGGTCTTCCTGAATAATTGTCCAATTTCTGGTTGCATAAGGTATTTCAGCCCACAGGAGCCATTAGATATGAGACATGAGACGTACTTCTTTCTTTTCTGCAGCATATGAAAGCAGGTCACATATCCATGGCAATTCAGGCAGCGATTTATTTTTTTCCTGCTACAGCACCTACAAACAACCAGAGCTCTGCTGCGAATAGCCTCCCATGTGCAGGAATGGACTCTGCATGCCTCTTATTGATTTTTGATTCTCAGCACCCGCTTCTACACACCCCCCAGTCCCCGAGCAGGGCCATAACACCCCTTTCCACTGTGGCTTCCCACCTACCTTTACTGGTTTTTATCTCAAAATGCTGTTGGGTATATTGTATTGTTGCTGAGCAAAGCCTGGTATCCGAAGCGATGCTTTAAAAATATTACTCCAAAAAACATATACAAATTGCGGCAGTATATTTCACTGGAGCAGTTCGGGTTAAGTACCTTACTGAGAGGTGTTCCACCTGGGTGCTTTGAAGGTTAAAAGTTTAAATCTTTAATCATTGTCGCCCTAATATGATCCATACACCACAAAACTGGAAATGTGGATATGAAACAGAAATAACTATTTCAAGGCACTGGCTGAATCTACTGAAACTGAGACCTTTTCTGTGAATCTTACAGAGGATGGGAACAGAGGACAGCTTAGCTCTTACTTACCAACTGCTCAAAGCAGGCTAACTGCACCTCATCAAGTGAAACCAGAATTCCCATAATACTCTGGGCCATGTAAGACTGCACTTCTGTTGTAGTCTTCTTGTGGTATTATTCCATAGCCTGCTGGAAAACATTTAGAAAGGATCTCATACGTCATATATGAATGAGAATGCTTTTTTAATATGCATGGAACCTTACAATGGAAACTTCTGGAGAAAGATGTTAGTAAACGCTAAAAACGGAAATTTGTGTAATAAAGATGCTCGTGTGGCGATTTGAGAAGCCAGGTCCTTATTTGGAGCACAGATGTTCCTCCTGCTTCCAGTGACAATGCCTTGCAAGGAGAAGGAAATGGCTTCAATCTCGGAACTTTCTACAAAAGATGGCTCCTATTTCATTGAACGACATAGGTACAGTCCGCAGTCCATTTCTGTCTGCTGCTTTTCTGACTGCATTATTAAGCCTTTTAGACAAAGGGTCCAGCCCAGAGGCCCCCAGAAGCCTAATGAGAAACACCATAGCAGCGTCTTTGGGCGAATGCTAGGCAGAGCCAATCGCATTAGAGATGTCTGCAGCGACAGGCCTAGATTAGCTACCCCGGAGATATTGTCAGCTCAGTAACCTGAACACCTTCATACTATAGAGCAATCAGGGCAGACAATACACCTATATCAGATAAACACATGGTTTCTCATTGGATGTAGTGCACTTTGCCTAATCAGTATACAGCACGGGTGGCCCGTAGTGGTGTTAGTGCTCGTCTTGTTTGTGCTAATGGAAATGTTTGGAGTAGGAAAACGTCGTGAAACGTCAATAAAAATACTGGTCTGGCTTGTCATGGGAGGTGAATAACTGTTGTACCTTTTATGCCGAATCCTTTTTGAAATTGTTTGAGCAAAAGAACATTGATCTACATAAATGTGTGAAATTACAGGCTGAGTATGTTTCTTTGGAAAAGGGTACAAAGAGAGAGGAACAAGGGTAGCAAGTTTTCGCTTAAAGATTCCCGATTAGTCCTATTGAATTCCGCACATTAACAGGTAACACAAAACACAATTTGAAGAGAGCAGTTCATATTTGTGACTTCAGGCAATGGGAATTTCTCTCCGTAATCGTGATTGCATGTCTAACCCAATAGCAGCCAATACTGTCCTGCAGGGCCGGGGTGCTGCGAAAGTTTTCTGTTTCGTAATTTCAGTTCTAGGATTTGATTACTGTAATTATACGAACATCTGGTGTTTCAGGTGCACACCAGTAACTAACTGAACAGGTGACTGATTTTAACCTTAATTCTTAAAGAATACTGTCGAGCATGTGCCAGTCTACCGAGAGCTGTCGCTTCCAAGCTTAACGTTAGAGAAGATTAATACCAGGATCGAAAGTAACTGAATGATTTTGGTGTGTATTTTCCCACAGGCTCCATCTAATCTGCAGTTATTGGGTGCTAGACATGAGGGTAGGTTGGATAAAGCTTTTGGGCTTTGAGTACTAATTCTTTGCAAATGTAGCTCAGGTGATGTCACATTTCAGACCTCGTGCATGTGCTCGACTGCAGCCAGATGCAAACATTCATTAGCTTTGGCTATCAGTGCACAGGAGCGGTCCTTGGCTGCCAGGGTGACATGCTGTTTGGAAATAGAGTTGTAGGTGGAATTAAAAATGCTGATGGTTTTGTGTAAGACCACCCGGCCAGGTTTGTTTAGCTTAGAATGGCGAAAACCCCAAACCTTTGTTAGAAACAATGGAACGATAACAAATCCTGATTGGTTCCCCCACTCAGTAGGACAAAGACGTTGAAATATTTCATGGTCTAGATCCTGGTTTACATATTTATGCTGCCCTTCATAATATGCAACAGAGTATTAAACGTAACTACTTACCACGGCTGTGTCTCAAGCAATATGATGTCTGGAAACAGGTGGGACTGCATATAAAAAATGGAACTCAATGTTTAAAAATACCCTTTAATAAAGAGTGAGAATGTACACCTTAAGCATTAATATGTCACAACAGTGCATCGTGCCCTGCTGTGTATGGCACTACGCAGCGGTGGATCACACTTGTCAGTCCAACACATCCCACAGATGCTTGACACATACCCAGCCAAGTACAGGATGCAACAGAAAACGAGATTCATCAGCATAGGTGACCACCTTCCATTGCTCCAAGGTCCAGTTCCGATGCTTTTGTGCCCATTGAAGGTAATTTCGATGATGGACGGGTCAGCATGGGCACTCTCACTGGCCTGTAAGTACACAGACTCATATGCTGCAGGGCTCGATACCATGTGACGTGACTCATTACTCCCGTGACCATCGTGAAATGATCAGCCATTTGTGCCACAGTAGCCCTTCTGTTGCTTTGTATCACATGGGATATCCCTCAATCACATCTTACATTGACAAGTCTTAGCTGCCCAACAACCTTTTAGCGAATCGTGACCTTTCCCTCCTCAAACCCCTCTCAGTAGATACTCACCACGGCTAACCGTGAGCACCCCACAAGCCTTGCTGTTTCAGAGATGCTCTGGCCATAATCATTAATCCCTTATCTATATCACTCAGGTCTTTACTCCTGCCCATTTCTTCTGTATTCAACATATCGACTCCAGGTACTGAATGTTAGCTTATCATCTAATGTGTCTCAGACCTTGTCAGGCACCATTTTTCCAATATAGTGACCATTATTCACCACCTTCTTGTGGGGATGGTCATAATATCTTGGCTCATCTGTGAATGCAGCACACACACACACACACATTTTTTGTTTCATGGGGAAAACGTTTCTAGGATGCAGGAAAGGTTTCTTTTTAATAGTGACATGTTTGCATGGAGACAGAAATTTATTCCATTGTGATAAGGGACAACTTGGTGAGCCCAGCCCCCGCCTGGCCAAACGGGAATGCTGGGACGGCTCTGTGATGGTGCATTAAACAGCAAAGGCCATCTGCCTCTGGACCGGTGACAGGTGCTGGCAGCCTGTGAGAGGCTGAGGACCGGCCCAGCTCAACACCGCTGGAGCCGTGATCTCTGATACCTCGGCTTTGCCTAGGAGTCAGATGAAGGGGACTGAGCTGTCACGTCATCCGCCTGCTGCCAGAACAAGGGTTCGAATTCAGCTCGGTCTGCCGGTGCGCTGATCTCTCTGCAGTGATGTGTTTAAGGCCCTTAAAATCCTTCCTCTTTACAGTATTCAGTCACGCATTCATGCTCAGCATCTTTCTTGGTAAACACTTCTCTTAACATTATGCAGGGTCTGAATCGGAGGAATGATGAGATTGCATAAAAACAAAGCGCAGTATGCAGTCAACAAATGCTTATCTTAGGTTCTGTCTCTGAGTGGAGAGCATGGGTCTCCACTTTTTGAAGACCTGGCAATTCAGGGTAATTAGTGACGCCATGTAGCTCATCATATCAGCCTGAATGTAACTGATGTTCTAAATGTTCTCGCTGGCTTTCAGTCTACAATACAAACCACCTTTGGGTATTTGTTTCTATAACTCTGGCTCCAGAACGCACCTTCCCACGAGGTTACTGAAAACATATGGACAGAGATGGAAGAGGGGTTAACTCCAGTCTGAGGAAGACACTATTCAGAACATGTTCCCTGACACCTCCTACGAAAATAGCAAGGAGGTCCCATCGCAACCTGTTGCCACAATGAGGTCATGACCGTGCACATCACAGATCCTAAAGATCTCTTTTACAGCAAAGACCAGCTGACAGCATTTCCGTGTCTGTTGTGTGAACCTCAGGGCAATTCTCACATACATAGATGTATTTATGTTTTTTTATTTTCACCTTTTTATAGAATAAAAGCCACCTCTGGCATGCTCTGAAGACTTGGGACACACCCCCCCCCGGACAAGATACGAGACGTATGGAGTATGACTGTGTATAACCAAACGGGATAGCAATCAAAACTTGAGAATTTATATCTGCAAAGTGCAAAGCATCCAGCTCCCCCTCCCCCGGAGAGTTATGTATTTCTATAATCAATTACAACACAGCAACAAAGATCCAAACATAAAGGCACACTGATTTACTAACCTGAAAGTCCCTGGGTTACCCATAAAGGGATAAACTGTATGTGCTGCTTCATCATGCCCAGAGGGAATGCTGAGAAAGAAGAGAGGAGAACGTTCGGATGCCACAGACGCAAGACTTATTACACGGAGCCCCGAGCCAAAGTGACATGTTGTGTAAGAGGATCGATGCCTCATTGTCGTGATTCAGCTCCAACGAGATCGCTCTTCGTGTTTCTAACTTTGTTCTTTGGCAGAGATCTATTGAAATGTCACCGTGGGGGCACAGGAGCGGAGAGGGCCATCCAAAGGACAGTTCGGGAGCCAAAGGAACGCAGAATGGTGATTGCATTACGCTCATTTCGTCCCTCGTGCTTCAGAACAGGAGTGACTCACTGAAGGATAAGCAGTACTGTCAGGAAGACACAGAGTTGTGTACATTTACGCTGAAGGTTCTTCCCTTTAAAGGCTTCGCCCAGATATTTTAACAGCAATAAACTTTTGCTGTCATCGCTTATAAATTTCAAGTTGAGACATTCAGCCCAGATGCCTCACAAATCTTGGTGAGGAAGTTCATCTCGGTGTCGGAGGCATCTATGAGCTCACCTGGGAAACACAAACATCCTGTTGGAAAAATGCTCGTAAATGCAAGGGAATTAAAGAGCTGCATGTCTGATCATTAGACAGCCATCATCGCCGCATAGAGGGGCAGCTTCCTCGGGTGGCTACTGAGTACAAACTAAGCTCAGCGGTGATTGCACAATTCTGTCAGCAGGTAAATAATTTTCCACTAAACATTATTTATAGCTTGTTATTTTTTATCTGTGAAATCCAGGTTAAGTACTTTGCTCAAGGGTACAATTGTAAAGGCCTCTCCAGGTTTCGTGAGGTAAATTACTTTAAAGTGTGCAGTTTGCTGACGCAAAATCTATTTGTCCGAATTCTGCATGGCTCACATTGGGTCATTTTTTGAGCAAAGACTGGAGGGCAAGTAGAATCACAATCTACACAGAATGCGAAGAATGGAAAAACCATATTTAATGAATAGTATCTCTCTGTGTGTCTGTGCCTGGCTGATTAACAGTCATTCTGAGTTTAAACCTACAATCATGTAATCAAAAACTATTAAGACTCAAGTATTTACAAGAAAGCTATGAACATGTTTTACATAAACAAAACTTAAATATTTAATTCGTGTCTTGGTCCCTTGAGGCAGAACTTGGCATTTTTTCCTTGGATGCGAGTTACTCCCAAAACAGTTTCTTGAATATACTTGACTTACTTTTAAGTATTAAGTCCTCCTTAGAAATGCATTTGGAAATTGGATGATTTTGGACTTCTCCGTGACCTTCCACACACTCTGCACAGCACAGCTTCTGTATGAGAACAATAAAGACAATTAGGTATTTCACATGCTTGGCAGAATGCCTGTGATCATTGTCATAACGAGATTCATGGATAATGAGTAGCAAAATTACACAATATAAAAATAACCTTACGATTCACTGAAGGATAACCTTCTTTTGAGCCATTTAAGGTGCAAATGTATCCCCCGGGGTGCTGGAGTGTTGGAGAATGCCCCCTAGCAATTCTTGTTGACAGGGGGCAGAAATTGCAGTTAAATATCCTATAACATTTTTGAGCCAATGAGATCTCCAATACCACGGCAACCCAGACACATCATTCAGTCCATCAGCCAATAGCCGTCCTACATTTGCAGTTCTCAAAACCTGGCCTGACGCACACACATGGTCACACGCACACACGCTCGCGTGCGTCAAACATCTATAAGCGTGCACCTGCTGAAAAGGTGCCATCTTAAACTCAGAAATGTGACATTAGCTCTCCATCTTGGCAGCCTTTAAGCTGACAGAAAAATGTCATGCTGTTTTGAGATGGAAAGAGTGCCAGCCCTCTCTTGTTGACATCTAAGAACCAGGGAGTTTCAGGTACCCACAGGGGTCCGATGGGAGCTGAAGGCACACAAGGAACAAGGGAAAAAGCTGTCAAGGGAATCCAGTTAAATTACAAATACAGTTTCCACTAAGAAATAGAATTCTTCTTAAAATATTTGTGAATTCATACAGACACCATCTATTAATAAAATACCGATGCTGTCCTAACTGATGTTAGTTTTAGATGTGCCACTATCTCCCATATCCACGTAGACATGAGGTACTTTATTAATCCCCATTGGGAAACCGGGCGCTATTCACATATCCCAGTGGTGGTCAGTCTTACCCTGAAAGGGCAGGTGTGTACACGAGTTTTCACTGCAACTCCTTACTTAGATTCCAAATTAGAGGACTGACTGGCTGAGGAGTTTCCATACCTGGGTTTGAACGGCTGACCTACAGGTTATGTGAAAAATCTGTGTACACACTGGCTCATTGCAGATAAGATTGGCCACCCCTGACATACCCCATCATGCTCTCCATGAGAAAGACACAAACATGTATATACATGGCTCAGCCAGTGTCCAGTCTCCTGGGTTAAGGGCCTTGCTCAAGGGCCCAATCGTGACATAATTACTCTGCTGACCACGCCCTACTGGACAGGGAAACAGGCGGCTAACCTGCTGAGCTACACAGCGCCCCCATTCTGGTTTAAGGGAAATAGACATTACCGTAAGTACCTGAGCACCACACTGATGAGTTTGGAACATTCAGCACGAATATCAAACATGGCAGTATTGCAAAGGTTTAATTTGGACAATTCAATATACAGATCATAACGTCAAACAAAAGGGTGACCAAGAGCAACTAACGATGGGCTCAGAATAACAGAAAATATAGCGCTGGTTTAAACCCAGAATTAAACCACAGAAAATTGTAACGAATAACATGGGCTCCCCTTGTACGAATGGAAAAAGACCTAAAGATGGAGAATCTGAAATACTGACAGCGAGATACTGCAATTCAAGTCTGCAAGTCTGTGCTACAGAAGTTCACGCAGAATTTATATATGTTGGATGTAAAGCAGCGGCAGATTTTAAATCATCTTTACTTGCCGCAATACGAACCTCAGAAATGCACATGAAATGCAATTCTGAAACGTTTCAGAGGAACAGCCCAGACAGAGCTGTTTGACTCAGCCTCCTGGCACCATTGGAAAAGGAGCATTTCTGAGGGGCTCCGCCATCCTGAGTAAGATATAAATAAACGTGTTTGCGTGCTGAAGGAATCAAAGATGAGCCTGCGAACAGGCCTTGTGGGGACGGTGCCTCGTGGATTATTAACATCTCATATGATAGCATGACAAAACCGTCATATGCTGTATTTTAACATGAAAACTCAGTCACCAAAGATCACCGTAACTAGATTTTTTTTCTCCCGTCAAGAATAAGTAAATAAATATATTGTAGCGCCACGATATTTTATTTCAAATGAGCCAAAGAATTCTGTGTTAGGTCATGTCTCGTCAGGTTGGGGAGCGCGGTACACTGGTACAACACTGGTACGCCACATGACGAAACACCGCCTGGTTGGCGACCCACCCAGGCCAACACGCAGTTCAGTCCCACCCTCCAAAAATGGCCATGCATCTGCCTCAGCCAGGTGTTACATATGGGTCGTCCTCTTGGCTTGGTCCAGCCGCTTGGGTTCTCAGCAATGAGGATCCTGCGAGGCGGATCCCTGTCAGGGAAACGCGCCACAAGGCCGTAGTGCCGTAACTGACACTCTTTCACAACGCAGGCAACGTGCCTTATTCAGGACTTCCTGAGCAACTGCTCGTTCAAAGCAGCAGTACCCAAGGATCCTCCGAAGAGACACAGTACCAATGGAGTCCAGTCTTTGTCTCAGCTCCCTGGATAGTGTCCATGTCTCACAGCTGTACAGCAAGACAGGAAGTAACAGGACTCTAAAGACTTGGACCTTCGTCCTCCACACACCCCATTGCGGTGACCTCATGAGCCCCGCATGCTCTCCCAATCCGTCTGTTGACCTCATGGGAAGAGTCACCAGAGACATTAATGTCGCTGCTGATGTGTAAGTGAACCTCACAAAGCAGTTGACATTCTCTCCGCAAACAGACACACTACTGATGGCTGTACCCAAGAGGTCATTAAAGGCCTGGATCTTGGTTTTTATCCAGGACACTCACAAACCCAGAGACTCAGACTTGCGCAGTGTCCCAAGAACCCCGAGCGGAGCCTTCATTGACTCTGCAAAGATCGCAGCATCATCAGCAAAGTCAAACTCAGTCAATCTTTCTTTACCAACGGATGCCCCACAGCCACTGGACTCCACGACCCTGCCCAACACCCAGTCCATGCAAGCACTGAACAGAGTAGGAGCGAGAACACACCCCTGGTGAACCCCAGCATCAACTGGGCAGAACGCAGAGGTTCTTCCTCCACTCTGCACAGCACTCACAGTACCAGTGTACAGGCCAACCATAACATCCAGTGACTTCGGGGAGGGGGGATCCCGCAAAGTCTCAGGATGTCCTACAGGGCAGCTCGATCGAGTTGAACACTTTATGAAAATCGACAAACGCTGCAAAGAAACTCTGATATTTGCATTCGTGCTGGAGAACAGTCATCCTAGAGCAGTGGTTCTCAAATTCGGTCCTCGGAACCCACTGCCCTGCTTGTTTTCCCTGCCCCACACTCAGTCCCAGCTGTCTTTTTGCAGCTTCTGATTGACTGAACACACCTGATCCAGGTAATCAGCAGTGTGTGGGGCAGGGATAGCTGGAAAACAAGCAGGGAAGTGGGGCCTGAGGACCGAGATTGAGAACCACTGTCCTAGAGGGACAAGACGTTCCATACACCTACACGGATGTAGGCAATGCCTCAGTGCCACACCAGTTCCATTCCCCAACAGGCCTGACCCCATTGGCTCTCCGACGGTTTCGACTCTTCCATGGATGGGGGCCCTCGAGGGCTTTCCCCCATCCCCTTTATGATGCGTGCAGCCTTCCTGTGGGTGGCTGCATCAGAACTTCTCCCACGAAAGGTAAAGTTCAATCCCACCACCAACACCCTCCAACTATTTTCCATACAACTTGTATGGCCAGATGCAGCTTAACATTATATTTATGATACATATTTGAACTTAACTTTTTCGTAACACTTTAACAAAGGAACATTAAATGTGACACCCGCTGACAATAGAAATAATAATAAACTCACTCCTACTGATCAGTTTTACTGAATAATAATCTGATACTATCAAAGTGAATTTTGTCAAACTGCAGCGATAACTCGAAGATAAAATGAATGCTGACATTTCCCCTTGACAGTTAAAAGCTGACTTACAGAGACAGCAGTGAAGAACAGCTTCTTAAAACTCTGCACCTTACAGTATTTCTTGCATCTGTTCTGAAACAATAGTCAACATTTTGGTGCAAACTTTTTTGCACAGATATTTTTTCCAGACTATGCCTTGGAGCAGCAAGGCCAAAGGAGACTTCACTGAGGTAATGGTCTTCAGCGTCTACCTCCTGTTCTGAGTTCAACTCCTGTAGCATGGTTTGGAGTATGATCTTCATCTCCTGTATTTCCTTCAGGGACCATGCAACAAAACTCAAAGATGGCTTCAGTTCATTCCAACCCACACCCAGTCTGATACGCCTTCACCAGCAAGTATATGTGAAAATACTTTAAAGACCAGATAAGACGATCAGGGAAACCACACCACAAATATACTCCCATGTGAAACCAGCCACGATTCATCATGTGGGTAAGGAACACTGATGCTGTTCTTGAAATGCAATCATATATTGTATTTATGTAGCGGAAGCCTAGGTTCAGAGAGCAGGGTCAGCCAGCGCCCCTAGAGTGGTTGAGGTTAAACGCTCAAGGGCCCAACAGTCGTATGATTATTTGGCCAGGGATTCAAACCCACAACCTTCTGAAAAACAGACACAGGTCCCAAATGCCTGAGCTATATTCCATCCCAGGGACAGCAAAACACAGAAAGTCTACAGAATGAAGAAATGTAGAACGTAGAAATACAATTTTTTTCCCATGCTTACACTTCACAAAGCAAAAGTGCTAAACATAACAAACCATATCTAACCCTTTCATAAACCTTATTACTAAACCTTGAAAATGAAGGATTTCGTAACCATCTGCTTAGGTTCCCAAATTAACACACATTACAATAGCTTACACTCATTTTAAGTGGAAAATGAAAGGAGTATCCTTCAATCGACAGATGGACACCAATTTGCTCTCAAATGGACCCAAATTGTGCTCATTAACTATTAACTGAGAGCATTTAATGAATTATGCAGCAGCGATCAGCAGGATGGCCGCCCAGCTCCCGATCAGAGGCTTGGGTCACGCAGTTGATGCTAATGAAACAAAGCAGCGGATAGAAAATGCAGCGTACGCTAATCACGGCCCCCGAGCATCGGATTAAGTCAGCTGAGGTTTGTTTGGGGGGCAGCATGCGCGTGCGAAGTTAGTCATCAATTACACCCAGGGGCCTCTTCCAGCACGTATCTTTAGCTCAGAGGCACCCTTCTACACAGCGGTACCTGACGTCTTTCCCAGTATACGTGAGAACCTCCTTGTTACAGTCCTGCTGCCCCAGGACACTCATCTGAGATGAAGAAGAAAAGCAGGCCTGATGAGAACATCAGGAATAACGTCATGAATAAACTTCAGGTCTTGGCATGCGTCGGCTTGTTTAGATCAGGGATTTTACCAGCTCATGAATAAGGTTTTTAAAAAAAAGTAGAAAAAGATTTACACAAAGAGTTTTCAGACAAAACCAAAGCAATTAATCTGACAGATTATCTGGTTTTATCCAGAAAGATTAAAAGCCTGTAAACTTTTTGAGTCCTGTCCCAGACTTTTCATGCATCACCTATCAGATTTGTACTCCTGCTTGTGTTAGCGAGATCCTAGCGCACATAAGCACATCTTGCGATCTTTCCGGCAGACTCCAAACTGAAGGCTAATTCCCCAACGTCGAATCCAGTCATCAAAGAAGTGGACCGGAGACTTTGTGAACGAACTTGATTCCGTTTCATGCTTCAGCAAATAGGATACCTGTGTTTCTAAGTATTTTAATTTGTCATGGAGACGGAATAAAGTAGCATGATTTTCCAGCTTCTGTAGAACCCCAGCGGGATGGTAATTAAAAGTATATGACCGAGGGCCTTGTCCTGATTCACTGTGGCGGTATGCAGCCAAGTCACCAGGGACCAAAGCTGCTGGTTAATGACCTCACATCGTCCCACCTCATCCTCGCCTCTGTCACTTAAATCCTGGAAAGTGAGATTTTTAAAAAAAAAAACAAATTAGTAAAACTACAGAGTGTAGGAAACCTGGCTATTTCCCAGTCACCCAGTTTAGTTGCTACTGGGCGATGAATCAAGTTCACCAAGAGGACAAATTTGTTTTCACTGCAGCGTGGTGCCTGTATAATGTGTTTAATCATACATATGTCTGCTTCCAGTCTATCTGAAAGACCCTCTAATAATGTTGTTTAGTGAAAGATCCAGGCTTTTTCCTTGTTTTCAGTTCCTTGATTCGTCATCTTAATGAAGAAGAGTAAACCAGGGGACACATTCATATTTGAAAAGGGAAAAGTAGAGCAGGCCATCGTGGAAGCACATTAAAGACTGCCCTAATTCCATCACACTTCACACAGACTAAAAGCATTTTATTACTGTCAGAGACCACCTATGTGAACCAGTCTAACAATACTCAGGGTAGGACACAATAACTCCAAACATCTCCTAAGAGTCAAGAACCAAAGTAGTTCTGTCTGTTAGGTTTACCATTAGTCATTGCAACCTTTTGCATATTTTATAACTGTTTTAAACAACCAGAGAAATGTTCATAGAGAAAAAGGAATAAATTCCACAGGTAATGTCAAAATACATAAAGATGTTCTGATCAAGATTTAACATCTTAAAAAAACGGATGTGTCAAAATGCACGTTGGTGCAGGCTTGGTACATGAAGATGATTTGTGCAGGAAATTCTAAAGCAAAGACTGAATTTTTTAGGCTATTATCCATACTAAGCGTTATTCAGTCAAGGCCTGGATGATATAACCTGGTCCATTGATCACATGATCGACATTCACCTGACCGTCACCAAAGATGGCGTCTGGCTAGCTTCACTCTGCTGAAAAGTTAGCTTTCACCAGAGCAGAATGATACCTTCAACGGCAATAAAGAAGCACATAAATTAAGGCTGTCAAATTAACTGAGAAATCCAATAGAACTAAGACATTTGTTTACTTCCAAAATATTAAAATGATCTTAAAGATTCTTTCAAGAATGATAGGAATAAAAAATGTTGTTAATAACCCATGAAACCCTAACAAATATTTCCAATTGCATTTTTTTGCAGACAATATATTTGTAAATACACTGCACCATCATTAATTCATTGAGCCATTGCGGTTTTTAATCATTCTAATTCACCAAGGAGAAGAAAGGAAATTAACAGCTTTAACTTGAACTGATCTCGAACATCATGCAAATGAAATTAATAATTACTGCTTGGTGGCAAACAGATTGGTTGTAGCTCCAGGCAAAGTTGGATCACATTAAGAAAAAGGATTTAAATTTATTTTTAATGCACTCATAATTAAAATGCACACTATTTCCCACCTCAGTAAACAGCAGGAAGGCTGGTGACGGCAGCTTCAATAACGTCTTAGTTTTATTTAGCCATCATTTCTTTGGTTTAACACCTCAGGAAAATGTCATGAACACCGTTACCCATTTCATGGTGATATCTTGTGACCTTAATTTTCATGCACGATTTTACAGAGGAATGTCCCGTTAGCAGGAGCTTGCTAACGGTAATCGTAACTTGTGAATTAACGTTCCTCATTAATCCTTCTGGATCTACGATGCGTTAGTGGGACACCACAGCCATGTACTGCTATGGGGCTAAATAGTAACGTGGAATTTCAAAGTAAGGCAGATGCTGATTAGAGGAGGGGGGCGTGAAATGGGCAGGCAGCTCTCTGGACACCTCCCTGACTTACATCCAGCAGCAAAGGTGGTCAAGCGGTGCAGAGTTTACTTAGGGAGAACCTCAATCACCTAAGGGTGCCAGAATGATAAATCTATTTCTCAAACAGAGAATAATCAAAAGAAAATTGACAAAGATTCTGAGTAACAGGGAGAAGCCCATCAGCCCAGTGAACAGGGAACTTTCCCAGAACTTTAGCTAATGTTATTTAAAGGTCTCCTCAAAGTTGGCAGAGAACGTTCTTACTGTAACGTTAATGTAACGCTATTGTCACATCTTACATTGCAACAAAGGATTTTTAGTGTCAGCACGATAAACGATTATTACCTGAACATCCTTTCAACACAATTCGTGATTGAGAATATCTTACAATAAAATATTATTTCATAAAAGCACTACATGTACTATACTGCGAAGACACCATCCAACATGACCACTGAGGCATAACACAGCAGCAGTGATACCCGCCGCCCTACCATTCCCTTTGTTTGCATCTGTATTATCATTCATAGTTCTAGCAGTAGCATAGCAGTGTGTTCTAGGAACGTCAGGAAAATTCTACACTTTGAACATTTACCATACCTTATTCGCAATGTTGCATAACACCAAAACAGCAACACAAGAACAATGTCATGTATTGTGGCAGCCAAAAACACAACAATAGTGTATCACTGCAATTTATGGGACATTTTTTTCAATCATGTTGAAAGTTTGGTTAACATTTTTCCATATATTTGCTAACACGATGATCATATACATATATAGTTTTGGGTGTAAAATTATTACAGTGGGAAACTGCATAATCTGTTTTGACCAACAAGATCAAAGCAACAGAAAATCGTGCCAAATGATGACAATTGTAGAAAAGCATTTGCATATATGAACTAAACCACTTGGAAATTAGTGTGAAGCAATGAGAAATGATGTTCTACAGTGTTTCTTGATTGCTTTGGAGCATCTCTCAAATGACAATTAACATTTACAAAACAACAATTGTAATCCCCACACCAGAATGTCACTTCTGCAGCTGCCATCTTTCACATTAAAAGATCGAAAATAAAAAAATGAACAATACGCTGGTTGCATAAGTGTGCACACCCTTAAACTAATACTTTGTTGAAGCACGTTTTGATTTAATTACAGCATTCAGTCTTTTGGATACACACCTGCCATCAATTAGAGTGACGCTGATTAACCACAAATAAATTTCGGCTGTCCTAGTCGGATTTTTCTGACATTTGCTCAGTTGCATCCTACAGCAAAAGCCATTATTCACAGTGAGCTTACAAAGCAACAAAAGGATCTCATTGTTGAAAGGTATCAGTCAGAAGTGTGGTACAAAAACTTTTCCATGACGTTCGATATACCATGGAACACAGTGAAGACAGTCATCACGAAGTAGAGAAAATATGAGACAACAGTGATATTACCGAGAACTGGCTGTCCCTCCAAAACTGAGGATGAAAACTGGTCAGGGAGGCTGCCATGAGGCCTACAGCAAGACTGAAGGAGTTGGGGGAATTTCTGGAAAGTACTGGTTGTGTACTACATGTGACAACATTCTCCCATATTCCCCATGGGTCTGGATTATGGGATAGGATCACAAGGCGGAAGCTTTTTCTTACAAAGAAAAAATCCAGACCTGGCTAAACCAAAAATACTCCCAAAAGCATGTGGAAAAATATGTTATGGTCTGATGAAACCAAAGTTTAACTTTATGGCCACAATTCCATAAGGAATGTTTGGCACAAAACAACACTGTGTATCACCAAACGAACATCACACCCACGGTGAAGCGTGGTGGGGGAAGCATCATGGGTTGTTTTTCTTCGGCTGAAACCGGGCCTTTAGTCAAGGTGGAGGGAATTATGAACAGTTCCAAATATCAGTCAATTTTGGGCCAAAAGCTACTATAATGTGCGGTGAAGATCAGCACTATAATGACCAAAGTATACATCCAAATCAACTAAAGAATGGAATGACCCAGCCAGAGCCCAGACCTACATCCAACTGAAAATCTGTGGGGTGACCTGAAGAGGGCTGTGCACCTGAGATTCCCCACAATCTGACAGGATAGGAGCATTTCTACAAGGATGAGTGGGCAAATGATGCCAAGTTAAGATGTGGCATGGTGGTAAACTCCTACCCAAAGAAACTGAATGTAGTAATTAAATCAGAAGGTGCATCAACAAAGTATTGGTTTAATTAAAGGTGTGCATACTTATACAACCAGCTTATTGTACGTTTTATATCCCTACCGCCCCCCCGCCAACAAAACAAATTTCTATCTTTATCAATTGAATTGTACAGGCTATAGGTCACATTAAAGGTGGGAAAAGTTTTTAAATGATTTACCGTGGTCTCATTTTTGTACATTGTAAAAACCTTCCATTTTAATAGGGTTGTGGTTGTGTTTATATCCACTGTAAATTTTTATATTTTATATTTTGTCCCCACAACATCAAAGCCTTTCCTCCGCTGTTGGAATGAATGAATGAATGAATGAATGGGGGCGGCATGGTGGTGCAGTGGTTAGCACTGTCGCCTCACACCTCTGGGACCCGGGTTCGAGTCTCCGCCTGGG